>CABFWO010002312.1:54562-127226 GCA_902155825.1 Timema genevievae
AGGTGGACAAAGATGCGCCTCTTTTCTCATTGATTATATATCATTGTATATTATTTTATGCGTGTTCTTATGTGGAGTGGTGATGATACAATGTACATTATTCCGTTCAGAAATCTTACGAGTTTATAGAAAGAGAGAGAAAGTCTGTGCGGTGCGCCGTACCATTTATTAAAAAGAGTTTTTCAAAATGTTTGCCCTGATTCCGGTTGCACTGGAGTGTTTATTAATTTTTTTCCCCTATCTAGCCGGTAAAGTCGTTAAGTTGTAATTGACGAGTCATAACAGTTTTGACCTCTTTGTTTTACAATACATAAAAAATAATAATAAAGCTTAGATAAAATATTTTCTACACGTATTTTGTCTTTCATAAACATTATTTTACTGTAAAATTAACACTATAGAATGCACATTGAAATTTTTCTTCATATTCTATTTTTATTTCATCTTATGTAATATGATGTCCTGTTGAAGTGGAACGTGAAAATAGTCTGGCTTTCGTATTCATACTTATTTATCTAAATATGTTTTATCGGTAAATTGAAAAAGTCACATAAACATGGGATTCGGAACCAGGACTCTTGGATTAGTGCGTCACTGCCCTACCACTGAGATAGCTATCCAGGATTCGTCCTGTCCTCAGGGTCATCCCTCACTCACATTTTAAGGCATAGTTTGTTTCAAACTCATTTTGTATTGCCAAATAGATGGGACTAATTGGATCTAATTAGTGATTTGTATTGTTACAAATTTGTTGAGTTGGTTCACTGTGTTTTTTTTATTAGTCCCTCTGTCAGCCAGCCATCCACACTCAACTATTTTCCAAACGCCAATTTGGCACCCATAGCCAATGCACCTATTATATTTGTGTGTATTGTGGACGTTTTGTTAATTATTTATGGGAATCTAACTGTGAACTGTAAGAAATATCTTTCACAAGCCACCAATAAAGTATATGATATAAAAAGGCCCATGAAAATAGCGGGTATTGAAATGAAAATTATTTAGGAGTGGGCAGACCTCGTTGGTATCAATTGTATTTATTGAGGCATCAAGAGAAGATCAATGAGAACATGAGACTGGTGGGAAGAGGGCATGAAGAGGAAGGCCCCCCCCTGTCATTGGACACACAATATCTAATTGGTTGGTGAGTTTCACTGAAATGTGGGAGGAAGAAACATATATATATTTTTTTAAAGAGGATTTTAAATGTAAACGTTTGTAACTGTCATAACTTTCCTCTTGCTGCAAATAAAAGTGTAAACTTATACTAAGTGGCATTTGCTCTAAAGAATGGCTGGTTTAGTTTAAATATTACAAATATTGTTGGTTTAGTGGATTTAGTCTTATATACGGTGTAGAGCTTCTGACACACTCTTATATATGGCTCTTATCTAATGGATTTAACTAAAGCACACATTATTACGTGGTTAATTTGTTTATGGAGATCACAAAAACTACTGTTGTATTATTATTAAAACTACTTTTTGTATTTACCCTTCAAAACTACTAATAATACCTGCACATGACTTACAAACCAGATTAAATATAGAACATACAAGATATCCAGTCCTTCAACCGTCGTTAATTCATAATTATGGAAGGGGAATCCCTAATTTCAACATTGAAAAATATGTTGACGGTATTAGGAAACAAATCCGGGACTCTTAGCTCAGAAGACATACGCGCTTCTGACTGAAAGTATGATAAAGAAGACACTAGACGTGTGGTCCAGAGGAGTAAATAAATTAGTAGCTTAAACATATATTAAATTGTGTAGTACCAAATGTGCATTTAATTATTTTAATTAAAATAAATCGAAATTAAATTTGATTAAAAGATATTAGTAAAACCATTATACAAATAAAATTATAACAAGTAGGTGTCTGAAATAATTAGTGTTAGTATTGGTTTAGTGTAAAAGTTAATATTTATTATATTTGTTCAGAATAACTTTAATTCCCTGAAAACTATGAGGGGTAGGAAGACACTATATCCTCAATATGTGCTAACATTACCGCAAAATAGTTTTTCACACCGAGTTTTTCCTGATACCTAGTTAAAATTTGAGTAAATGTCATAGTATTTATTATACAGGGTGTATTTTAATTGGTGTCAAATAATCTAGAGGTATATTCTTACTCACCAAACACTAAGAAAAATTAATAAAAACATTGGTCTAGAAACGTTTAGTTTCTGAGATCAGAGGAATTTTATTGTTCAATTAGTAAACAATCCCACAGGAAACATATTGCGATTAGATAAGACAAAGCTTAACATAAACAAATAAAAAAAAGACAAAACTTTTTTTAACCAAAATGGTTAAAAATTTTGTCCCTCTGCTTCTATGCAATCTCTAATCTGGGTTCCATGCTTTGTCCTGCTCCATTGAATACACCTGAAGTGTTAAGTATTTGCTCACATCCATTTACGATCCGCTCTCTTAAAACCTAAACATGAGACACGTGAGTTGCGTAAACAATGGACTTTAAATGTCCTTGGAGGTTAAAAAAAATCCATTTGGCTCAAATTTGTGATCAGGCCCTTCAATAGATCCCCCAACGACCAACTAATCTTTGAGGAAAACCTTCAATAACTCTAAAACAAAGTGTTTCTAGATCCATGTTTACATGGAGTTTTCTTAATGTTTGGTGGATGGGAATACACCCTTAGAATATTTGACACCAATTAAAATACACCCTGTATATCAATGAAAATGTCAGAGAAGATCCAAAGCAATGTTTATTTTAAAGCAAAATATTCAATTCAATTATATGAAATATTCTCGAAGCATAATCGAAGTTCTAATAATTTTTGTTGGTTGTTTTATGATTGAAAAAAAATACTATACTGTGTTTATTTATATAACTTTATGATACTAAATGGAAAATGTTTTATTGAAGAATTGTTTGTCAAATTTCATTCTAATCTGATAAATAAACTTATCTTCACAGCTTGAAATTCGGTTACTTTAGATTTTTTTCTATCTAAAGATAAATTTGTAGTGTATATAACAGCTTATAATAGCAATGATTGAACATAAATAGAGTATTTTAGATTCAATAGTTTTATTGGCAGAGATTCGTAATTGTCGACTCTGGAATTATTTTTGAAACCAAGTCAAAGCTGATATTTGTTTCGAAGTCAAGTAGAAGTTTCACAAACCCCTAGAACAAAAGTTCACTAATCTAGAGTAGATAAAAAGTTAACCAACCAAAATATCTTAACGATAAATATTATATTCATAACAAGTAAGAACATCCAAAATGAACGTATTTCTCTAACTTTAACTAGACTTAGAGAAAATAAATTACAATTATTGTTGACATCCTCGTTAAGGGGTGTAATTAATTGGTGTTAGATGAAAGGCGTACATACTAATTGGGAGAAGGCACACATTTCCTCCCGGTCAACTCGTAATTAACTACCCTGGCGTACCATGACTCTCTACCCACCCAAAAAGTAATTTCGCTTTTATTTTTGTATTTAATTGCGTAAAGTCAGTGTTCCTCAATGTTTTGGTAATAGAGGGACCCCAAATGGAAGTTATGTGCACTGAGAGACCACCGGGGCCCTGGAAGAATGGGGGGGGGGGGGGGCGGAAACTAGGCGGGAAAAACAAAATTAAAAGAAATTAAANGGGCCACCGAAGAAAGGGGGGGGGGGGGAGACGAAACTATGCAGGAAAAACATAATTTAAAGCAATTACAATATAGGAGAATAAATAAATACAAGACAAAAATATTTTTTTATCGCCGTGTCTTACTACACGTTGGGTTTTACGTTTATGTACTAATTACGCTAATGGGTTGGGGATGAGGAAGGTTGAATTTAGAGGAAGTGTACCTATATTTGTGGGGAGAGAAAGAGAGAGTGGAAAACCAATTAGGAAAAACCACCCTCACTCAATACACCCAACCTGGATAAAACCGTGATATCTACGTAATCGGCAGTCTAATCAATTGTGATAGTAGCGCCTTATACCATGTGGCCACCGAAGCGGCTTTTATTAAGTTAAATGTTGGAAAAAAATATATCATGTAGCTATTGAATTAGTAGGTAATGGTTGTTTTATTAATTAATTTTAACATTTTAAACCTCATAATTTTGTTTATAAATAATTGTACAGATTTGTTGTCTTAAGGTTGGTACAGATTTCCTTTTCTATGTGACTTTTATCTACTGACGAAATAAATATAGAATAGAATGGATATTTCATATTTGATCTTTTTCCATTTCAAGTTTGCGTATTATATGTGATAGTAATAATATTGCGCGTCTGGGCTACATCAATCTTAGCCCAGTGGTAGAAAGATAAGCCAGTACTGTTGTACTGTTGCCCAGGGCACTCCCGAATGTTCTAATCGTACATCCTTTCAGTGGAGGCTCTTTCCATGTCCTGATGAGATGAGGTGATGGTGTTAGTGAGTGTGAGGGTGTGGAACCGGTGGAAACATTTAAGCATAACTTAAGATTAATTAACCAAACCCTGGTGATCATTGGGGTAATTCCCCTTTTGGGAAAAGTACCCAAGGTACCAGCCGGGAATTGAACCCGAGACCCCTAGATTTGTAGACGGGTGCACTGACACCTACAACATGGGGCCGGTTAATATATGTGATCAACATTATTTAATTAATTATTACTACTAAACTTGCTGGGATCCTGCGGACCACTTGATGGGCCACCGTGAACCACCCTTTGAGAAACACTGCTTTAAGTGAATTTACATAAGCATTTTCTAATTATTTTGCCAGGAAAACATTCAAAGTTAAAGCTTTTGTTTTATTTGGTCTTAGAGTTTCCACTCATAGAAACTCATTGAAAAAATTATTTCAAACATTATTGGAAGCACACAAGTGCTTTTTACGTTTTATAAAATGTTACAGGCCTGAAGATAATATGTATCCGTCCTTTAAAAAGATTCTTTCCCAGTTACGATGCTGGATTCATTACTAGAGGACACACATTTCTAGTAAAATTAGTTCAACGTTTCTTTCTTACAGACCCATATGGCTCTTTTTCTACATCTATAATAAGATACAGAACCTCATCTTGAATTTGCTATTGATTTTCTCTCGAGGGGATGAGGAACAAGCTTGGAAAAATATTATTCCTGGAAGGCTACAGAGGAAGGTATAATTTATAGGAAGTTTACACGAGTTTTCTTAGAAAGATAATGGGAAACTATTTAGATAAAATCACTTCAGAATACCTGAATCCCGACCTCGCGTCACCGGTAAAACCACCTAGACGAGATTTGTATATTGGCCCACTGACGTGGGTTATATATATATATGATTTAATATTTAGCTAGCACTATGGGGCCGTCTTTAAATTAATTAATGTTTTATGGGGGTATTGTGGGGGGGAATCATTATTTTCCTACGTTTTCTTATGAGGAGGGAGGTGGTGTCAGAATCCATCTTACGTAAGGTTTTTTTGTCAATGTTCACAGTGAAAAAAATTTGTCAGAAATGGATATATTGATCATAAAATTTCACTTATATTTCATTCACTTATGATGTGCTACACCTAATTTTACTGCAATTAAAGTAGACCTTATTCTAAAATTTCAAAACCCTCGCTCTACTACCAATCCTTATGTATAAAAATAACTAAACGATTAAAAAAATACAATTTACCAAATCTTAAAAAAATTATCCAAGTTAGATAGGGGTGATGGAAAATCTTACGATTACTTACGTGGAATGAGGGTAGGAGGGGAAATTATGAAAAAAGAAATTACGTAATTTAAGGACGGGTTCACTTCCTATAAAATTCAACCTTCCCAATTCCTAGCCCATTAGCGTAATTAGTACATAAGCATATAACCCGAGTGGATAGTAAGACACAGTGCTAAATAATAATAAATAACAACAAAGCTTCGCCATTCAAGTTTATTCTCGGCTTCACATTTGATTTCGCCCCATGACTTTCCAAGTTTTCTGCCTTCTTTCATCGACGATCCTCCGCCAAGTCATTCTTGACCTACCCCGGCGTCGGCGTCCTTGCAGTTTACAGTCCAGAGCTCCTCTTGAGACGTCATCATGGTCTCTCCGGAGAGTTGGGCCAATCCATCGCCATTTTGCTGTCTGATCTCCAGTTGGCTGAGCTCCTGATTGGGCTTGTTCCCCAGCTTTTAGTTTGATATTAAGTTTGACCACCATATCCCAAATATGTTCCTGAGGTATCTGTTTATGAACGTCTACAATTTCTAGGTCAGGCGTCAAGCTACTGTCCATGTCTTGCGTCTGTAGAAAAGGACCGACTTCACACTGCTCCGAAAGATCTGCAGTTTGGTATTTATTCTTAGCTCTCTTGATCTCCATACGGTGGCTTATAAATACCCCTCTAACTTTATTTAGTCGTCTATACAATCTGATTAACCTTTTTTCTTTTCAAGCCCCTAACTTTGGATCCGAAACCAAATTACGTGCAACCTTTCTGTCACTTTCCCTCGTTCTATTGCCACATCTGGTGGTAAACTGAATGCTAGTAACTTTTGTTAAACTCTCGAAACTTTCTTGCTGTCACTGATATATGTGCGAAACTAAGAGATCGTGCTTAAGACAAAAACAGATCTACAGGCCATTCTAAACTACTTCGTCATTTCTAAAACAGTTCCTTTCAAAATATGGTCCGTAGCCTACCAACCACGTGTTGCTTATAAAACCCACACAGAGTTTTTTTTGTTCACCACGTCTCAGTTTCAATTCAGGCTATACGCATATATTTTAATTATATCCTAATGGAATGAAAATGAGGAAGGTAGAATTTTAGAACAATTGTACTCGCATTCTCATGAGGGAGAAAGTGTTAAATCGTTCAGGGAAAAACACCGGGTTTCTATAATGCATTCACGGTAGGAATTACTCTCTTAAAGGTCTTTTTTCCTACCAAAATCCTACTATATAATAGCTTTCTGGTAGGGAAAAAGGCCTTTCAGAAAACAATTCCTGCGGTGAACAGACTTTAGCCCATGTCTCCCGTAATTCAGTCTAGCACGAGAGTGACGCGTCAGACCACGTGCCCACCGATGCGGTTTACGACACATTATGAGTTAGTAGGGTTTAATATCTAATTTCACAATAGCTTCACTTTGCCATTGCGAGAACAACTTCATTGCACCCGGTTCCGTTCGTACCGCCTTAGTGTTATTTTATAATTACTCCATACCTTGTTTCAATAATACTTGTGCCTCTACATTCTGTAGAGAGGCGGGCGGCGTTGTTTTTAGTAGTCCCGCACATTGTAATTGTTCTGCGATGTAATTTAGTCCAACCCAGATTATTTGTGGTCAAATATAAAAGGCATGTTACATTTACTTAGAGCAGAGAGAATTTTGTTTCTCTCTCTCCCTCTCGCCGCGTAAATGGAAGTAGCCTACAACAAGGGCGTGGAGAGCTAATTTTTCTAAGGGGCTCTCTAAAATCTTGAATGTATGTGTTGATATATTTTTATATAGCTATATATGTATAAGTGTATGTATTCCTCAAGCACAATCTTACAGGCCTTTTATTTTTATCACGGCTTCTTGCTACCCGTTCGGATTATACGCTTATGTACTAGTTACGCTAATAGTTTTAGGGACTAGGAAGGATATATATTTAGAGGAATGGAACCCACATTTGTGTGGAGAGATAGTGGAATACCATTTTTGATAAACCACCCTTAGTACCCCCGACATAGATTCTAACCTCAATCTCCCTATCATCGGCGGTATAATCCACAGTGAGAGTAGAGCCTTAGACCATGCGGCCACCGAAGTGGGTAACCTTACTGTTAGTATCAAAAATGTTTGATTCATTTTCTCAGACCCACTATCCGATACAATATTGGATGTACCAGAAACAATCTGTTCATTTTTATTAATATGTTTAGATCTTTCAAGTAGTTATAAAAAAAATTGGAAATATAAGCATTTATTAACACTTTTGTTCAATAATAAAGTATTAATAAGAAAATAATAATTATTTTAACATAGGCTAACATTAGTAACTTTTAAACAATGTTAGCAATAAGAATCCTCTGTTTGCTGTCATTTGCAACTACTCCTACGCTGGATGGACTCTACAATTAAATACACCCCAAAAGCTGTAATCAGTGTCAAAGCGTTAAGCGCTTCCTTATATATATATATATATATATATAAAGTTTGTTTAAACTGCGCGTCTGCTAAATTTCCTTCCAGTTCGGTACCCTTCCCACTATAAGCTCTACTCTCCCGTGGTTATATGTGCTCATTGCGCTCGGCGATTCAAATTTGCTCTGAGTGGGGAAATAACAATTATTCACGGCTACAGTCTGAAGATTTTTAACGAGTCCGGTTAAAACCCTAGCAACACTTCGCACCTCCCCACTGCTTAAATGTTTGTTTGTTTTGTTTTTAGTCCCTCTAATGTGTTAGGGAGGAGGAAGGTTAAATTTAGAGGAAGTGCACCCACATTTCGGGGGGGGGGAAGTGGATCTAACACCGATCTACCCATCATCATCGCCAGTATAGTCTACTGTGAGAGTGACGCCTTAGACCATGCGTTCACCGAAGTGGGATTTATGTTTATTCACCGGACTAGAATCTCGTGTGGTTTCGTTTGACCGGACGAGGTGTTTCCAGTTTGTCGTCAGTGGTAAAGGGTTGTCGAACCACTAATTAAAGACAAATGTTGTTTCATGGTTATGTTTATTTCTGATTCAACTTTGCGATTAGTAAAGTTCAGTTTTACACTAAACTCTGTTTCATATTATTTTAGATGTAAATTAAACAAAGATAAAGGGAGGGAAGTGCCATAGTGGCCAACAGCTCCAAGGGGAAAATAAAACTCAGCGCTGATCTAGCTATCTTGATTCACACGCTCTCTGAAAATAGAGAGTAGAATATGCTTGAGTGTCGCAACAATTCACACACCAGATTAAAATGTATGTCGAGCCACGATTCTTTGCGAAACAAACTAGAAATAGCTAAGTTTCCAACGTGACTTATTAAATTATCTAAAAGATATAAAAAAAGTTTTCAAATTAAAGAAAAAAACTACTTAAAATGTAAACAAAAAAGTTGTAATAAATACACAAGAGTAAATCAAACAGGTACTTCACAAATGAAAACTAAAAAAAGGCCAATCAATAAAAATAATATTCCACAAGTAAACTTTTGCATTCTGGTAAATATAACATTGATTTACAAATATCTGTTTCAGAAGTAATAGCTCCCACCTTCACTCGCAGTCCTTTCCAGGCTAGTTGCAGTCTCACTAGGAATGTTTATCTTACTACCAAACAAGCACAGAGGATGCAAAATACATGGCCCACGCTATCTTTTCATTCCGATAACGTGTGATTAAAAAGTTTGTGTTTGAATGTTCATGCATCTATAAAATATCTATATTGTTTAAAAATATACTTATCCAACGTAAATGCTAGAAATGATTCAAAAATGCCTAAAAATCACACAAAAATGACACAAACCAAGAAAATATTATCTAAAATGCAAAATTACCAAAAAATAACCTAAAAAGACCCATAAAAACAGTTTCCACAATCAAGGGATCATGAACAGAATGTATGTAGACATACGTATGATCATAATTTAAAACAAATGACATATTATCAAAATCTGGAACCTGATTATTGTATTATTTCATAGTTAGCTTTACTAATCTCTCATACAGGACAGTAGCAGTTCACATAACTTGATGTATCTTGCATGAATAAGTGAATGTACTTTTGTAACGTTTGAAACTTTTGTTTTTAGCACCACATATTATTACCCGTTTGGGTTATACGCCTATGTCTTAGATACTTTAACGGGTTGAGGGATTGGTAAGGTTGTATTTAAAGAAGTGTACCCGCATTTGCGTGGAGGGAGGATGGACAACCATTTTGGAAAAACCACCCTCTATGCACCCAAACGAGATTTGAACCTTAATCTCCCCGTCATTGGCAATCTAATCTATTTCGAGAGTAACGTGTTAGACCATGCAGCCACCGAAGCGGATTTTTGTAACTGCCAGTTTTTTTAGCACCGTGTCTAACTAGCTGTTCTTATTATACATACTATTTATGTACTAATTTCGCTAATTTATTAGGGAGGAGGAAGGTTAAATTTATAGGAAGTGTACCCAATTTTGCATAGATATAGGGTGGAAAACCATTACAAACACACTTTCAGTACACCATACAGGGATTTGAACCCCAATCTCCCAGTCATAGGTAGTCTAGCCTATTGCGAAATAGACGACTTATATGATTTGACCACCGAAATGGATAGCAGTATTGCTCTTATTACAGTGTTCCGATTTTACATAAAGGGCATGTGGGCCTTTTGTGGGGACGTTATATGATGTGGAAGTGTTTCTTATCATTTGAAGCAAAGTCACGCCACAATCATGTTATTGTTTACTCGCCAGCTGAGATTTGGAGATTGTCTGAGTGGCATAAAGAGGAAGGTCTAATCACGTTAATTTGTCTCCGCGCTTTGGGATTAGAAGAAGACTACAAATTGGATATAGGAACATAATGAATTATATTTTCCACTAAATTAATATGAAAATTGAGATTTCTTTCTTTAACTTCTTCTTGATGAGAATATGGAGTGCACTCCAGTACGTGGAACAGTCATCAAAACTGTTTTATTAGCTTTCTTGAATCTACTAACCATTTTGTTAAAATATTCCTCTTTACCTACTTCAATGGCTGCAATGTCTAAGGCGTCACTCTTGCAATAGACTAGAATGCCGATAGCAGGGAGATCGGGGGTTTGAATCCCGGTTGGGTGTACACAGGGTGGTTTTTATTAAATGGTTTTCCCCTCTACCTCTACGCGAATGCGGGTACACATCCTCTAAATCATCCCTAACTTATCATCGTAATTAGTATATATACGTACAACCTGAACAGGCAGTAAGAATTGGTTCTAAAAATAGAAAATAGTGTTCCTCGTTTGCTGTTAATTTTATTCACACGTGTTTATCCTAATGGAGATGGCATGAAAAAGTTCGGATCTAAAGGAAGTGTACCCGAATTTGCATGGAGAAAGTTTGGGAGATAATTCACGTAAAAGCATCTTGATAAACGTGGCCCGGGTTCAAACTCTAAACTGCACTTCACCCGCAATCATAACTAGACGAGACTGATGCCTTTATTATCGCTTCCACTCATATGAATAACTGTTAGCTTGATTGTTTGTCTGTTATAAAAAATTGTTACTAAATTATTATTTTTATTAGTAGGGCTACATGCCTGCATCAGGGGCTATGCGGACAAAGGCATACCAAACTTGTCTTGTGCTGTTTGCCAAGGACGGAGAGGTTGGAGTTTGAATCCTATCCTTATTTTTTTAAGTCAAACTAAGGTTGATTTTTCCTAAACGATTTCCCACCCTCATTCACGGAATATGCGGGTATATTTCCTCTAATTTACTAATTCCTTATTGATAACCCACTTATTTAATGAGGATATCCCGGATGGTTTGTAAGACGCGATGCACAAAAATAAATGTTTCCAAAATAAATTTGGAATTTTATATGAGCTCCCTTTTTCTTATCCCTCTAAAGAGGTTTGAAACTTTTCTGCTTGCCTGTCACGTCCGATAGTTGTCTTTCTTAGGAAGTTGAAGATCAGGAAGTGGATCGCCCGTCGAGTTGGTTTTATATCAGCCTCCCTATTCGGATTGTGACCTCCCGCGTGAGTTAATGCTCAGAAAACGGGTCATGACTCCCTTTTTTGATCGTCCTGTAAAATGGTTTATATGAACCGCTATACGATTTCAAGAGAAGTCATATTGGTAATAATAGCAGGAGTAAATTACGGTCCCACCGTGTTTTCCAACAGGATTGATAGTGTAGGGGTTTTTGATGAGGTCTTTGCTTTGGCTCTACTCGAATTATATATGGGTTATCTTGGTGGTGGGTGGAGGAGGATGGTTAGGGGGGGGCGGGTGTTCACATTATGATTTTTAAATTATTTTTTCGATATTTACTACAGACATATTCTAATACAGTTCCTTTTATTTATTCTCTTCAATATTCTCCATTTGGAATAAATATAAGTCATCAATAACTTCTTTTTTTTTCCTCCGTTCGAGCTATACGAAAACATTAACTACGTTAATTAATTAAATATGAGGAAGGTAGAATTATAGAGGAAATGTACCCGAATTTTTGTGTAGGGAGAGTGGCAAACCATTTAGGAGAAGTCAACCTTATTACGCCAGACTGAAATTCTAACCCCAATATCGCCGTCACTAGCAGTAGAGTCTAACACGAGATGACGTGTTAAACCATGTGACCACCGATTTGGGTAAGCTTTGTGTTAAAAGTACCAAAGGTTTAAAAATATACTCTCATTGAAGATATATTTGTTGACGTGATTGGTATAATTTGACTGGTGTTTTGGAAATTAACTACTATATATAATCCTGGTGAACAAAATGAGTTGTTAGAAAATGCATCCACATTAAAAATAAAATAAAAACACTAATTTAAAAAAATATTTAACACAAGTTATACTAATCGTTAGTACAAAGGGGAAGGAGGAGGCAGAGCTCCCGCATTTACATGAAGATAGAATGGGAAAATTACCGTTAAGAGATACATCGGAAATGGATAACACTTATATTAATTACGACCGGACATGCGAGACAACGTACTTGACCTTTTGGAAGGTGAAGGCTCGAAGCCCGTCTTTGCCTATTGGAAATGGTTTTATTCCCCAACGTGCTTGCTACCCTTAGCGGTGACCAAGATCTTAGACTCTTATTGAATTGGATGGAGGTTTTCAAGGAGGCCCAGGTTCATATGATGTTAAGATTTTGTCTCTCTATGGTAATGTGGTTGCTTTTCTTCTAATATTCCCTCCTCATCCCAACGCTTTTATCTAAGTCGTTAACAACCTTGTGTTAAACGCGCACTTTTTAATGTTTCTCTTGTGTCGTTCGTTATATTTATAGTTAGATTCAAAACTACTCCCATCGGTGGTCTTTTTGACCAAGGCGTTATCCTCATCTGTTATGGTTTTACGGTTGGTGTTCGAAACTCGGATGGGTGTAATAAGGGTGTTTTTATCCTAAACGATTTCCCACTTTTTCTCTTATTGTGAATGCGAGTACATTTACTCTAAAAAAACTACTTTCCTCACCCCTATCCCATTAGTGTAATTAAATGCATATAACCTGAGTGAGTAGTAAAACGCAACGAAAAAAACTTAAATTAAAATACATACATAATCAAAATTCAAAAGAAATAATATCCAAGTCGGTTCAACATAATACATTTTGAGGGCTGTATACCAAAATATGAACAAATGTTTTGATCAAAACGGAGTTATACCTTACTTTCTACCCCCGACTATACACCTCCTACGAGTGTTCCTTGTCATTCCGTTAGCTCCATGTTCTGATGGTTGCCATTGGCAACATAACATAATTTACCCTGACGTCACTACAAGCCATTGTGTCGGTCCGAATCAAACTCGCAGCTATCGCATATGCTTAGCTGATGCCTCTCAATGGAAGACTAAATATCAATACGTGGATCTCAGGTGGCGTCAATATATCCCTTTTTTTATATTAGACTCTATAAATATGATTCTTTTTTTTTAAAGCGGATATAAGGCTTCATTCAAATCGTTCAAGTAATAAAACATTATTTTATGTGCTCCCATTATTGTAAAAGTTGAATTAAGTTAACCAATACCGATATTAAAATATATTATATGGCAAGTCATTCAAATAATTATTATAGTAATAAATACTACTAACATATTTGGGTGATAAATGTAATTGTAATTGTGTTTAAATTTATTATTATTATTATTATTATTATTATTATTATTATTATTATTATTATTATGAAAGTAATATATTACTATATTTTACAGGACAGAAATCTTGGAATTTTTTTTTTAGCATCATGTCTTACTAACCGTTCGGGTTATACGCTTATATACTAACTACACCAATGGTTTTAGGGATTAGGAAGGTCATATTTAGATGAAGTGTACCCGCATTTTCTGGAGGGGAGAGTGTAAAACCATTTTGGAAAAACTACCCTGAGTACACCCGACCGAGACTCGAGCCTTGACCTCCCTGTCATCGACAGTCTAGTCTTCTGCAAGAGTAGTGCTATTGTCACATATTAATATTTTAGAATCTGTCCGACACTATAACTCAATCTGTAGAGTGTCTTTATACTGAGATGAGGGTCCAGGGTTTGATTCCCGGCATCACTGAAAAAATGTATGATTATTGAAATGAAGGTTTTCCTCTTTCACAGTGTTGAATTAATGGCTGGGGGGGGCGAGGGGGGAGGGTCTTGTGTATGTTTTACATTGATGTTAGTTTATAAGTTTTGCTAATATAATAAATCGGTTCAGAAAATGCAAGTTAAAGATTTCAAATAAATTAAAATAATTAAATTAAATAGTAAAAAAAGCTAAATAAAAATAATAGGCCTATGAGATTTAAAATATTCATTAAGAGGCAAGAAGTAAAACAGCCCATTTACAAGTATGATGATTACACTCTCCCTAAAGTTTATGGTTTTAATATATCCTATATTTAATGTGCATTTTCTGAATTCATATTATACAACTTAATTTAGTACCACATACATAAACACTGAACGTACCAATACTAGCTTCAATAATTATAACATTTAAGTGAAAATTTAAACAAGTACTAAAATATTGTAGGTACTACCCAGGATTTAAACTTGGCTTCCTTGACAATTTGTGCTTGGAGGTAGATCCCATTATTTTAGCTAATTACAAAATTCTGAAAATTGAAAAATGACACCTGGACACGGGAATCGAACCCGGGACCTTTGGTTTAGTACGCCAATCCTCTAACCACTGAGCTATCCAGTATTCGTTCCGTGGTGTACTAAGCCAAAGGTCCCGGGTTCGATTCCCGTATCCAGGTGTAATTTTTAATTTTTCAGAATATGATATCTAGATGGAGTAATCCTCACTAAAATCATAAATAATAGCTTTGGCTATTTAATTCCTAATTACAAAATATTGAACAGGTATCACCAACTATTCAATACATTGAAATAAAAGCCTAAAGAAAATGTGTGAGTGTAAAGTGTATATACATACTTACATTATTATAAATAAAAGTGTAATGAACAAAGTCTAGCAACTACTGAAATATAATGTAAAGAATATTTTATGAGAAACTAAAATAATGATTACAGGAAAATAGGGAGCTATGAACATTTTAACCGTAGTCCATTCCCTTTAAAGGTTCTTCTATTCGCTTACCCCTTGAAAAAAATAAATAGAATAGTTGGGAATTTACCCAACTTTATTAACTATCTTAACATAAGGATGAACCACAGTAAGCTGTGAATTATAAGCCGAACTATAAACATAAAAACGACTGTTTCTTATAAACACAATATTTTGAAAACATTTGCTATTTAGTAAGGAGAGAGAGTAATTTGAAATATAAAAAATAAAAGGGTCCAAGTTATTTCAAGCATATCTGTTTAGAGCTGGTTTTAACCTTACTTTTTTAATATATTATTATTCATTCTACAATAATATGTAATTTATTCCGTCTCATTAACTGTTTTGCATATTTCTCACTTCAAATGTAACTGTTCAATACATAATTAAGTTGTTGATTTATGCCTAATTTTGTTTTATTGGGTTTTCTTACACTTTACGAAAACTATTTCTTATATTTCAAATTATAAATATAAATTATGTTTTTGCACCCTAACAATGTATTTGTCGTGTCGCATGAAAAGTACTTTCGCCTATAAATATTCAATAGCACTTGTTTTACTCTCTCAGTTTTTTTTATTATTAAAAGTCTTAAAAAAGTCAGCATCAACAAGAGCAAAAAACTCATTCGTTAAACGTGGTCATTTAATCGTAGACGAGCAATAATTCAGAGAAAAATGATTTACTTCTTTTGGGTATTTGTGCATTTATAAAATATCAACAGTATTTTTAAAAAAAATTATTCAAGATAAATTCTTAGAAATGACTAAAAATTATGCAAATCAAAAAAAAGGATGACATAAAGATCCAAAATGATGAGAAATTACCAAAGAATGACCCATAAAAAAGTTTCCAAAACCCCGGGATCATGAACAGAGTGTATGTGCACATGAGTATTGTATGTGATGTACCAACAAATATGAGATGTAATCAAAATCCAGGCCCTGCTTATTACTGTACTCTCTCATAGGCATTAAAGCCGAAAGCACCAATTAGCAAGTGGGGAGCGGTTAATTTCCTTGAAACGCACCGGAAACGGCCAAACTAAGCCTCACCCCACCACATCAATGCTCGGCCAGTTAATGTTGCCAAGAGTAAGTGGCCGCGTGCAATCAAGTACGTAATAGATTGATTCCTCATACATGACTAAAATTTGAAATATTAATGGTTAACTGCAACAAACACACTAGACTGGTTTTATAATCACGCTAAACCAGGAAATAAGGAGATATGAATGGATAAATTAAAAATACCTTCAAATTATGTCAAGGTCATTACTTTATAATGATCTATGCAAATGTCGCTAAGTTATACAGTAGGGATACAGTGGCGGACTCAGGGTAGTGGCACGGGGGCGCGTGACCCCCTTGTCGACTTTCGGAAAATTTACAGCATTCGTTCATTCGTTTAGATTCCCTCTAGCTAAAAAAGAACCCTGCTTTTTTGTTGTTTTTTTAGCACCGCGTCTTACTACCCTTTCGGGCTATACTCTTCTTATGTACTAATTACGCTAATGGCTTCAGGGATTAGGGAGGTTATATTTAGAGGAAGTGTACCCGCATTTTTGTGGAGGGAGAGGTTAAAACCATTTTCTAAACCACTTTCAGTACACCCAATGGAGATTCGAACCTCTATCTCTCTATCTTCGGCAGTCCAGTCTACTACGAGAGTAAAACCTTAGACCATGCGACCACCAAAGTGAGTAGTTCATTGTTAACACATGAGGACTGGATGCAGCAAAAACATATAAATCTGGTTTTTTTCCAACCACTATAGCGGTACTTTATGGTAAATTGAAATGATGGAGGGATTTATTGATCCATAAATCCGTAAAAGTTGATACGCCAATAGAGGCTTACAGAGCTACGTCTGGGTTTTCAAACATCGAGTGCGTATTGAAAACTATTTGTGGGATAGCAGTTACTACTTCAACAGCAGAGCGATCTTTTATTTTGTTGAATATAATTAAAACCTACTTGAGATCAAAAATGGGTCAGAAAAGACTCAATAGTTTGGCTATGCTCAATATAAATAAAAAATATTTAGATAATTCATGAAGAGGCTCTAAATATATTTGCCATAAAACAGCCGCGAAAACTTAAATTAGAGTTTATATTAACCCCTCCTCTCATCTCAAAGAACTGGATATTAAATTTGGTAATAACAGTTTCTAAAACAAAATGTTTCTTATCATTTCAACTGTGATGATTAAGTATTTATCAACCTATTCATAAAACCTTGTATATAACCTAGCTTTATACATCTTTAAAAAATTAATTTTCATGTAGAGATATGAAACTTCTTAGAAAGTTGGAGGTAATATTATAATTATTTGTATCATGGTTCCCTTCCTGTAATTTTTTTCTGAATCCGCCACTGTAAGGATATAACAATTTAATGTATGTTTCTACCACCTAACACTACGTCACTTATACATCCTATGGATCAAGGCGTCATTTATACTGTCAAAAAGATCATAAAAAATAGATTCTTGGATGAAGTCTTCCAGGTGGAAGAGACCAGTCGAAGTTTTACTGTATATAATAAATTTGTTTACTTTATTTTCTTACTGGAAATACTAGAACACGCTGGCAACACATAAAATACATTTATCAAAAATAGTTTTTGAGTGAAAATCATCACATAGGTCCAGTTTCATAGTCAGATTTAGTACGCCTCAAGTGCGGCGGGCGCTATACTAAATACAAGACGTCACCTACCTGAAATTGAATGGAATGGGCCAGTTTCATATGCGAAACTGGCCCATTCCATTTTGGTCTAGGTAGGTGTCGTCCTGTATTTAGTATCGACTCTCACTTTAAGCGTACTAAATATTACTATGAAACTGGCCCATAGTTTCATTTTTGTATATCTGGCAGATCACTGATGGCCTCTTTAATTTCCAGACGCCTAATACCTTAATATTACACGCGACGCAACTTAGCTCAACGGACAAGGCGCGTCTAACTTGTGTTGGGTTGTATTTATTCTGATCCTAACTCTTCGTGCCGCGACGTTTGTTTCCAATTACGTTTTATAATTAGTACGTCCGTACTAGGCTGTGGGCGGAAAGAGGAAAATATGGAATCGCTTCGTTCCCCCTCCCCTCTTTAATTAGCGAATTCTTGTAGGGATATGAACAGGGTGGAGACCGACAACGAAGCACGCACATGGGAGCCAAAATATAGCACGGGAGTACAGAATTGTTAAAATTTTGTCCACCCCTTTCCCCACCGTTATAGGTGCCAATTATTATTCTCGTTATTTATAGTAACAATTTCTCAACCAGGGCTTGGCGGGGTTGATTTTATCCTTCATCCTCCCCCAAAAATGTCATTGGACCTAAGTGGAAAGGTTCTGTAGTCTAACTGGATGTACGACACTCATTAGTAAGTATGCGGTTTTCCCCTTCTTCTGAAAATTGTCGTTAAAGTGTATGTACACGCTCTGTGATTATTAGTACGTTGGTAACCATTACTCAAGATACACATAAGATTGTGCGAATGAAAATAAATTAAAAGTTTAGAGAGAGCATCGGTCGTTAAGGGAACCTATTTTGAGGTCAGGCTATGCTATCAGCTAATTTGTATTTGTATGTATGTTATTTAAAATATCAATACTCTGCTACACTTATTCCTGAGGTCTTGGTTTAAGTGAGTTTGTAAGTAGTGAGTTTATATAACTATGTGATTGGAAGATATTATTGGAGAATTTACCAAATATCATAAGAATTAGGAAGTTGAATACTAAGAAGGCTACATATGTTACTCAATTAAGGACCAAATTATTATTTTAAAGTCCAGTGTACCCCAAGGCCAGCTTAATTCAAAAGTTGAAATAGGACTGTATTTGTTAAGATTGTATTCGAGATGACACTCAAAGCTTTCATTTGCCTTCCAAAAAACTAATTTCCTAGTTTTAATTTCACGTGATTTTTACTTTTACGGAAGCCTAAAATGTTTTTACTTTCTAAAATAATGCTTTGCACAACTTGTTTGTTAACTTTTACATATTCTCATTTGATAAAAATGGTACAACTTTCAATGAAATTGATCCTTTTTCAAAAATTTAACTCTTCAAAACAATATTTTTTAAAAACTTGGATCACTTAGTTTTTGGATATTTATTTAGCTTGGTTAGTGAGTTAAATCTTGTATTTAAATACTTGTATATATAAATTGTAAATCCATAACTTAGTGGATGGTTTTATAACCAATATGTATAATGTAATACTAAATATATTAAAGAATTAATTAAATGTACTCACTTAGAAATTATTTATTTTTATTTTTATTTATTTAAAGAGCCAAACACACCTTATCTCAGTCAGTAGCTTGTCTTTCTCTACTGAGCTAAGGGTCCCGGATTAGATTCCCAGCATGGACGAAAAATGTATCATTGGCAAAATTTCAGTTTCCCCTTTCACAGCGAGGAAATAACGGCCGGAGGCTGGATGTTGTGCCTGTTCTAGGTTTATATTAGTTTAAAAGTCATGTGCTGATATAACCAGTCGGTTCAGAAAGTGAACGTTAGATATCTAAAATAAATTAAAGCTATTATTTAAATAATTCCTAGTTCTGCATTGATTATCTACAGTAAATTCGTGGAATTTGGAGTCACACCACGCCACTAGGTAGCACTATTGAACGTGACTTTGTTAAATATACAGACCGTCTGCTATTAGTATTTATTACTGAATCTGTAAGTATTCTCTACATATGTGAATAAGGTGTGGTGTGGGGTTGGAAGGTAGCATTCCTCCCTTGGCGGAAAATGCCAAAACTCAGATCCCCGCTTCCCCCCTACATCTTAGGGACCTCGTTATAAATTCAAGCAACGAATTGCAATAAATCTTTTTTTTTTCAGACACTCAACATGCTCGTGATCGTTTATGGCACCTTTAACACCAAATTAATGACAACGTCCTACTCCAAAGTGTTAGGGATAAGGAAGGCATTAAGAGTAAATCCGTGCGAATATAACTTGAGAGATTACCTGAAAACCACTCTTTGGAAAACCATTACTGACCGGGGATTCTAACCAAGACATTAAGGTGGGGGTGAAGGGGACGCGAGTTAAGGGCAGTGTTTTTGCACTTTTTGTAGCAAAACATTTTTTTAGACAAAACAAATCAAATATTGCTACTGTGGAAACATACAGCTTAATTTTCTTCACGTGTTGATGTCAACACTGGTTGAATATATGTCGTTATCTCATTAACATAAGCGGCAGTAGATGATAAAACTTTTTAAATTAGGAGAAAAAGTTGTCATTAAATTCCAGAACACCCTCTACAAATATCAACAGCTGTTTATATCAACATGTGAAGAAAATTAAACTATTATGTTTATATTTGAGAATTTTTTGCTTTATTTTTGTCCATAAAAAAAGTTTTGCTATGAATATTCAAAAAACACTGCCCTTAGCTGGCGTTCCCTACATGCCCACCTTAAATTCGGACCTCTCGGGTCAGAGTTAGAAATGTAAACTACAAAACCTACTCAGGTAATCTCTCCTGTGAGTATTTTCCTACCACGTATCTCTCTCTCTCTCTCTGCTCGTCCGGGCTATACACATAGTAATAACACTAATGGGGTACTGATTAATAAAGTAGAGCTCAGAAGATTTGTAGACCTACCCGAATTTACCTTAATGCAGAGTGGGAAATAATTTAGCAAAGCAATATGTTGAAATTAACTTTGTTACGAATATAGGGGTGTTCATCAAACTAACTTAATTTTTTTAAGATCAAAGGTTTGAATCCCGGTCGGGTGTACTAAAGGTGGTTTCCCCTCAATGGGTTTTCACTCTTCCTGTACGAATATGCGGATACATTTCCTATAAATTCAATATTCTTAATTTCCAACCAATTTTATTTATTTATTTGAGGTATTTAATGTGCACTCTCTGAAATGACTGATTGTATCAGTAAACTAGAATGTCTATGAGCGAGAGGGAAAGGACCTATCAATTTTTCCGGAAATGTATTTTCATATAACTTCAGAGTTCTTTCACATCCCACAAGCGACATGGGACCGACGGTTACTTCCTCTCCGAAGGAAGTTGTGCTCCGGATTTTCATCGCCCAAGAAAAATCCATCGACCTCAGCTGGGTTTGAACCCACGAACATCGTGTCCACATAAGTTGTCGCGTGGTCCAACACGTCATATTCACATTAGACTGGATTGCCAGAGGTGGAGAGATGGGGTTTCGAATCCCGGAACTGACTGCAATTAAGTACGTTTTCCTAAACGGTTTATCACTATCTATCCACGCAAATGTGGCTACATTTACTTTGTATTATACTTTCCTCCTCTCGGTTTCAATATTTTATCATTCTGGTGGGAAGAATTTTCACGAAAATACCAAATTTTTCTTTTTCTGTCAACATTGATAATATTTTACTACATTATGGTATATTATTGAAATCTTATAGGTTTTGATAATATCATTCAAAAGTGATAACTGCAGATCACATGATTCGTAATGGACAAGGAAGTTTTCAACAAGAAGAGGTTACTGCTAACCAGCAAGTTAGTTTGGAACTGAGGAAAAAACTGATGAAATGTTACATTTGGAGCATTGCACTGTATGGAGCAGAAACTTGTACTCTCAGGAAAATGGGAAAAATCAATACTTGGAAGAGTTTTGAAATGTGGTGCTGGATAAGATTTGAAAAGATCAGGTGGACAGACAGGGAGACACATGAGGTCCTAAGAAAAGTGGGCGAGAAGAGAACAATTTTGTATGTTGTTCTTCAATGCAAACTAAACTGGATCAAACACATCCTTAGGAGGAACTGTCTTCTGCACGACGTCATGGAAGGAAAGTTTAAGATAATGAAAAGCTTAGGAAGAGGGAGGGAAGGTTCAAAGATTGGATGACTTGAAGCTGGGAGCTGAAGAAGGAGGCAGAGGACAGGGCGCTTTGGTGGTCTAAGTTCACTGAGAAAAGCAAT
The DNA here is from genome assembly GCA_902155825.1 of Timema genevievae. Taxonomy (NCBI): domain Eukaryota; kingdom Metazoa; phylum Arthropoda; class Insecta; order Phasmatodea; family Timematidae; genus Timema; species Timema genevievae. Next base: position 76,747 of record CABFWO010002312.1, read on the forward strand.
GCACCTATCGTAAGATAGAACACCTAATAATAATAATAATAATAATAATAATAATAATAATAATAATAAATATATATTGAATCTCTTTAGTAAATTTTGTAGCTATCAAAACAAGTCTTCCTATCTGAATCAGTATGTACGGTACATCACCTATTGTTCTTCAAGAGACATTTGTTCACTCTTTCATAAGTAGGAGTTGAAGTATTACAGTTGTTTCCTGGGATCGTGAATAACAGGTTTTACTCGAAACTCAAGCATATAGACCTACTTGAAAGTAAAACACCTTAGAGAATTAATCTTCAGTGCAGGTAGTCTGTCTTCTTGAGTCAGTCATGCATACTATCCATGTGGAAAATCGAGCTGTTTTCTATTTTATTAGTATTCTCTCTAGTTTTTTATATAATATTATTGTATGGATGCATAACGAAATGTATATTTATGCAATTATTTATCATGGTCACTGAACAAATTTTTTTTTGGTACGAATCTTGATATTATTTTGGAGCTATATATTTCCTACCTACGTCAAAAACAAAATGAATAATGTAGCTGGTAGATATAGATTATAGCGTGTGTGTGTCAACGTTATTAAGGATTTATATTCAAAATGCTCCACCCATAACTGAAATACAGAAATGTTGGGTTGTAGGATGGGGCGGAGATGGGAGTGAGGAGAATTATTCACGTTATTTCTTATGATCTCAGTTAATTCACTTCATGTTGTCCAATTTCCATTGTACCCCAAAATGTTTCGTGTTTTACTCTGACGAATTTTCACGAATATCTATATTGCAAATTCCCCTACTTTCATTAAACTTGAGACTGGAACAAACCAAGTAATAAAAATAATGTGTGTGTGTGTGTGTGTGTGTGTGTGTGTGTGTGTGTGTATGTATGTCGCGTCTCACTGCACATCTGGTAATCGGCCCCGTAGTGTAGTGGTCAGTGTACCTGTCTATGAGCCTAGGAGTCCAGGGCTCGATTCCTGGCTAGTTGGTACCTTGGATATTTTTCCCGAAAGGGCAATCACACCAACGGTCATCAGGGTTTGGTTGATTAGACTTAAGTTAGGTTTATTTGTTTCCGCTGGTTCCACACCCTCATACTATCACCATAATCTCATTTCATCTCATCGGGACATGGAAATAGCCTCCACGGAAAGGATGTACGATTAGTACATTCGAGTGTCCCCTGGGCAACAGTAAATTAGTACTGGCTAATCTTGCCACTACTGGGCTACGTGTGATATAGCCCAACGCACAATAGTATTACTATACCTCGATGGTCTATCCGCGTTTAACTACACTAATGGTGCAGGGATAATAAAGGTACAGCATGGAGGAAGAGTGGGGAACTGTTTAGAAAAAACTACCCTCAGAACATTCGAACAGGATTCGAGCCCTTACCTCCTTGTCATCAGAAAGCCAGAATAAACGATCTTGAGAATCCGTCCACTTTCCCGCCGTTGCGGATGATTACATTGTAAAGTATTAACTAAAAGTGATAGCAAGCGATAAACTAGAGATGGGGAAAGCAACATTTAGAACTCATTTGAGTTTTATAGTTTGAACGTGACTGTACGTATATTTCTATCACATCCTTCAAAACAATTCGCGCAAACAATATTATTTCCAATTTGATGTAATATAGTTACTATTTCATCATTTTATCTTTACTTTGAGGTTGCTTGGTTGAATTTGCAGCTGTAATTAACTATAGTTTGAGAGTACAGAGTTTTAATACTGTATAGTAGTTTCTAATCACCAGATTATACGAGTCCGTAATCCATTTGTATGCACTTAATATTACGTAGATAATTACCATGATGCTTTGAACCTAAAATTTGATTTGAATCCCTCCTGAGGATATAAGTGGAATATATAATATAATCTGGTCATAAAATGGTCAGTCTGAATTCAAACGTGATTTTTCATCATTGCACTAGAAAGTTTTTATTTTTTTAATTCACTTGTAAATTGATACATAAAGGTTATCACTAGGACCGGATCTGATATTAAAATCAAATATATTATGGCAAAAATTATAGCCTGGGACAAGGAATCGAATCCTGGACCTTCAACGCCAATTATCTACCCCTGAACCATATTGGTGAAGTCCAATTTTCATAGGAAGGTTATTTTAGAAAATACATAGTTTTTGCGGTCAGCATTGATATATTGTTAGTATTATTTCATAGATATTGATAGTATCTATCAAAAATGACAGCTGCAGATAACATTACCTGAAGTATGAAGAAGTGATGTTAGATCTAATAATTTTTCTACCTGCTCACCATATACAAATTTTAAATTTGAAAATGGCATCCAGGGCCATTCTTCACTTGTTGTAAGCATTGAGTATTATTTTGTAGGCTGGTATTTAGGCCGTTTAGTATAGCTAAAAAATTATCCTATAACAATATGGCCCTTACATTTATGAGGCTGAACTTTACCTTTAATAATCAAAAGTGAAGTCACAGTAATATCAATCTTCAAAGTCCTCCTAGATAGATATTTTCAGCTTTTTTTTTTATACTTAGAGCATAATCCTAAAGGAAGACCACAAATTTTAAAGTCACAAAGTACGAGTAATTTAATACGTAGGAACCTACTTTATATAAAGGAAAAACATAATTAAGAAGAGATAACATTCTAGTTTTGAGGAGATTTGATTTGTCCACTTTTTCGTTTTTGAAACAAAGTAACTTATTCTCAGAGAAGATAATCCCGACACTTTTTGATTCAGTTTTTGGAAGATTTTTTATTCGTTTATTTATGCACATTGTTTTTTGATATAGATATAAACTAAGTAAAAGCTAAAAACTTATAAAATTACTTATTTTAGTTTTTCACTTTGTTTTATTTATAAAAATCCTAAAGATTTTATAGCGGCGAAGAGTTTCGTGGAAAGTTTTCTTATTTCTTCAACATGTTTTTCTTTCAGGTGAATATTGTGACAAGACGGAACCAAATATTTTATCTCTACTATATCCCCTACCCCTCCCCTCACAAACATATAAACTTTTCTTAAAAGTCATATTTACAACAAAAATATAGAAACATGCGTCTTTTTACTTTCTAATATCAAGAGAAAGTATTGTAATCATGAACATTTTTGAACTCGAGATTATATGAATTTTGACGTTTTATTTGTGTCCGAACCCCAAAAAGGGAATTAAATAATTATATCTGTCCCCGTGTCTGTCTGTATATTTGTCTGTCCCGCCCAGGCTACAGATTTGAACAGGTTAGATGGATTTTGTTAATACTTGATATTTAGATGGATTAAAGAGCAAATCTGTTAATTTCATTAGTTACGGTTATAGCCGTATCTGGATATCCAGCTCTTTAAATTGAAAACTGACATCTGGGTATGTGAATCTACCCAACAAAGGTCCCAGGTTCAACTCCCATGTCCAGGTGTCATTTTTAAATCTAAAAACTTTGTATTTAGACGTTAAAGGATAAGTAATACCTCAGGGATTTTTTGATTTTGAACTTATCCCTAAAATTAATGGTAGCGTACTTGTGAATAATTTTGTTTGGTTACAATTTTTTTTCTGAAATACCTCTAGCTATGTATTTTGTTTAAAATTGTTATCTAAAAAGAGTTTCACCTAAAAAAATAACGTTGTATACTTGTATTTTGGGTAAAAATTCGTTAAAGGGTTGTTTGTTAATGAGTGATTTCCGGTAATTCGAAATATAGTTATCGAAAATCACGATTTCATAATCTCTCGATTCTACCTTCCTCATATATATTGAATTGGCATTAAGCCGTGAAGCAATCAATAATTCTCAAAAGATCACCTTTACGTGTAGTCATGCTATTCGTATTTAATAGCCCAAGTTTCATTTTAAGGAATTTTTAAACCCTGATAAACTCTGTAATAATGTGTTTGTTTTTTCTTGTTTATAGCCCTTACTATAATATTTTATGAATATAAGCATATAAGCTAACAAAGCCACATACACAACCGTTAAAAAAGGTCTGATAATAACTTGAGTTAATTCCACTTTCAAGTTGTCCTTGGAACGTACTGTACTGTACATATCGATCAACAAAACGCTAGAAGGACCACCAAGTCTATGTCGGACTAAAATAGCTTTGCGTGAAAGATGAATTAACTTGCATGTTTGTTAATACTTTAGAAGTTGGCGAGCCTCCAAAGTTAGTCTAAAATATTACGTCTCTCTCGGAGTGCTTGGTAAACACTAAACACGTTTTACAATGTTTTGAGGGAAGAAATTCATTTGAAAAACACCTTTCGGGCCTGGTTGGCATTTAAGAATAATAGATTGTTTGTTTAAGCGCCGTGTGTGATGGATATTTAGTGACATGGACCCCGCGCTGGGTGGTCCTGAGGTAAAAATGGTCAGACTTGCTGCATTAGATTGAATTGCAGGCTATGAGGAGGTTTAGGTTCGAATCTCGGCTGGGATCACCAGGGGTGGTTTTTAAAATATGATCTATCAGTATCGTCCACCCAACCCTTCCCTACGTCAATGCGGATGCAGTTCCTTTAAACTACCCTGGTCATCACTACTCTATAGATTAAGTTGGTAAGTAATAGTTGTGTTATCTTAATTGATATATGTGTGACCCGCATCGTTGGTCGAATATTAAAACGCGTCACTACCGTGTTAAACTGGGTAATTAGTGACAGGAAGATCCGGGTTGGAATCTCGGTCGGGTGTACTGAAGATAAATTGTTATATATGTGTATATATGAATACTATATATATGTATATAGGTGTATATATGTAACATAGACTCGCGACTATCCAAAGCCCGCTTTTCCGAGGCTCCTTGTTAACCGAGGCACTCATTCTGTCAAAGTGTCCAATTTTAACACAATATTTCTACAGTAGTTTTTACTGCAACTTATATATAAATATACTGCATTACTATAACAAGTATAAAGTATTGTTTACAATACTTTTATACGATACTTTAGTTAAATGCACACTTACAAACAATGTACACAAATGCAGTATGTTCTAGTGATTTATAACCTATAAATCACACACACTACGTATCATCCAGGCTTTTTACTATCCGTCGTAAGCTTGGCCCAAATTAACTCGGTTAATCGCGAGTCTACTATATATATATATATATATATATATATAATGCTGATCAACGTTGAAGTAAAAACCCCACCAATGGTGTGCCCGGTCGGGAATTGAACCTCGGATCATATTCAAACACTTAAACGCCGACCCGACAACCGGTTTTCTGACTTGTAAGTTGGCTTTCATTTTCATAATTAATTTCTCAATACTTATTTTGATTAATATTTCTGTGTTTTTTTATTTGCACAGTGCCTTAATACTAGCCTTATGGGCTTACGCTTTTAGCTACACTAATGGGGTACGGATGAGGAAGGGTAATTTAAGAGGGGATTAGAAAACATACACATGTATAGAAACAAAGCTTAGTAAACAATATAATTAAGACACTGTCTGGGATTCGAGCCTTAATCTCCCTGTCACTGGCAAAACAGACTGGATAAGAGTGAATCCAACCCCCTTCGTTGGCAATATTGTCTATGGTGCTTTTCTCACAGTACACTAGACTGCCGATGACGGGGAGATTGAGGTTTGAATCTCAGTCGGGTGTACTGAGGATGAACTTTCCTAAATGGTTTTCCCCTCTCCCTCCACGCAAAGTTGGACACACTTCCTCTAAATATAGCCTTCCTAATCCCTAAAAATATTAGCGTAATTAGTACATAAGCGTATAACCCGGACGGGTAGTAGGACGCGGTGCTAAAAAATAATAAAAAATAGTGAATTTAGTCCTCGTGCCCACCGGGTGCGGTTGAAACAAAACTTTAATGTCAAGGGAGTTGGAATGATCTCTCGAATATTGCTTTTATTTCCAACTGTGCTCCGAGCATTCACGTTAAATCCACTCTTGCGACTTTTGTTATTATTCTTCAACAACGCCACATGGAGTTTCCAAGAAATCTAATTCTTGAGCTTTCTCTATTATATCGACTTCTAGATTGCTTCCTTTGTATGAAAGCCACATGGATCCTAAATGTTGAGAAAAAGAAAGCTTTTGCAAACACATAAAACGTACGGGTGTGTGTTACTTTTGTTCAATGAGAAGGAACTTTCTCGCTTATAACAACTTAACGCCCCAATTAGAACATTTATTTCCAAGTGTGTAAGCTTCGCTGGGTTTGTCTTCTTTTCTTATCGCTAAGAGATCGCAACTTGGCACCCAACAGATATATTCGAGTCCCAGGTGTGCTCATGTTACAGTAGGATCGACGTAAGAAGAACTTGTAGAGAAATTATATTGTTGGGTCGATGCAATAAGAACCTTTTAGAGATAGTCTATAGTTAGATTGAGGTATGAAGAACCTTTTATGAACGTTATATAGTTGGATCTACGTAAGAACCTTTTAGAGAAACTATATATTTGAATCGACATAAGAAGAACCTTTAAATAGAAATGCTCTAGTTGGATCGATGCAAGAAGAATCTTTTGGAGATATTCTTCAATTGGATTGACGTAAGAAGAAACTTTTAAACAAGTGCTACAGTTTTATATACGTAAGAAGAATCTTTAAGAAATTCTATAACTAGACTGACTTAATAAGACCCGTTTAAAGAAACATTACAGTTGGATTGATATGAGAAAAAACTTTTAGAATAGATCTCAAATAAACATAAAATAACCCGCTTCGGTGACATTATGGTATAAGGCATTTCTCTCGCAGTAGAATAGACTTCTGATGACGGAGAGATCATGTCTCGAATCTAAGTCGGGTGTACTGAGATTTTTTTTTTTTCAAAATGGGCTTTCACTCTCCTTCCATGCAAATGTGGGTATGCTTCCTATAAATGCAACCTTCCTCAATCCTCATACCTAAAAACCCTTACCATAATTAGTACATAAGCGTATAGCCCGAACGGACGCGGTGTTAAACTTTGAGGAGTAGGGTTTTAGAGGCTATCATAAAGTAAGTGTAGCTGCATTTATTGTGGAGATATAATAGAAACTTCCACAGTCATAATTTGCATGTGGAAAAACCACTCCCAGTTCACCCGGCTGAGATTAGAACCTTGGAGCTCAACTTCAATGACAGATCAAACTATTGCGAGCTTGACAAGTTAGACCATGTGACCACCAATGCAAATGAACCGACTATATGTGTACAGTCATGGTGAAGGGAACCTCGAAGGATTTGTGGGTGGTGTTTGGCACCTCTAACCTAAAAGGTTAGCGGTCTATCACGACAAATTTTAACTGCAGGTGTTTCCACATGAGTGGTTTAGACATCCTCTCTTCAAATGAATGCTGGTGCAGTTCTTCATAGTTAAAACGCTACTCCTTGATGCATTAGACTAGAATTAATTCCTTTCAAAACTATTGATCTTCCCTTTTTTGTATCTCAAGAGAAGAAAGAAAGGGCGCACGTTAATTGAGTCATCGCCGGCCTTTGGCGCGATATAATGACGTTGAACCAAGATCCAAACCCATGCCTCCCACCAGAAATATGGGTATAAAGTTCATCTGCACGATTGGACTCGTACGTGCGTACAGAACTAAAATATATTTGGTTTTTAATGTCACATTTTTGAAGTTGTAAAAGTATTACACAACTTCCTTACAAATGGACAGCTAAAAAAGTCACTTTTCACGTATTCATCCTGCGGTCTGCAACTGCCACTTTGGATATATATTATCAATACCTATAAATTAACACTAATGATATAGTACAACGTACTATATCATTATACTAACGTACACTAATGATATAGTACAACGTACGTATATTTTAAAAGCTGCTCCAAATGTCCATTCGTAAGAAAATCAAGGCATACTTGAACATTAAACGTGGAAAGATCATTTGGATAAAGTTGGATGTGAGTTAATAGTATTAATTCATTTTTTAAGAAGTTATACGTATATGTGCTAGTTACGCTAACATGTTAGGGGTTGGGGAGGTTGAATTTAGATAAAGTGTACCCGCATTTGCGTGGAGAAAGATTAGTAAATCATTTAGGGAAAATCACCCTCAGTACACTCGACCAGGATTCTAACCCCGACCTCCCTGTCATTGCCAGTGTAGTTTATTGCAACAGTAACGCTTTAGACCATGTGGTCAGTGAAGCATGTTATACAATTAGTAAGGGCTCATTAGATTCAAAATTTTCGATTTTGAATACTTGTTCAAGATTGGGCGTTATGACTGAAATGCAGGTTTTTATACTTAAATGCTACTACCAAATTACGAAAATGTTTCCACTAAAGTTACTTGTTTTGCTGAGTGTCACTATAAAACTTGGTCGTTCACATCGTAGTAGCTAACTTGTACTTAATTAAGTACGGAGACATCGCACGTGTGTGTGGGGGGCATTAGAAATCGAACCATGGACCTTTGGTATGTAAGACGTCTATAGAATATATCCGTTGAACGCTAAAAAGAGTTGAGTTTGTTTAGCTGGCGTTTAAGAAGTATGTAACTCGTGTTTCAATATTTATTCATAGCACCTGTGTTTGTTATTTCAAGTTGGTAATATTTGTTTATGTTAGTTTTTACGGTGTCAAGGGGTTTCACCCACAGTCTTTTGTTATCCCCTAGACGTTTCACTCAAACATTTCACACACCACCTTACACACTCACACAGACACACACACACACACACACATCATTTCATTCACCAGAAGTTTCAATAAAATAAATACTCACATACAACGTTTCATCTACCGGAAATTTCACCCACCACCTTTCAGCCACGAGACTTCTTAATTTCCTTGACTACCTTTCATACACAATGTCTCAGTATACGAACCCCGGACCTTTGACTATTTTACCACACGTTTTATAATGGCTTGAACTGGACGAACTCTTAGATATGTTCCTCCACACACATATTTAAAATACTCCACGTCCATTATAGGTGCAAAACAGTTTTTTTTTAGCACCGCCTCTTAGTCAAATAATTGTTCATGTTATACGCATATGTACTAATTACGCTAGTGTTTCATGGATGAGGAAGGTTAGATTTAGAAGAAGTGTACCCGAACTTGCGTGAAGGGAGCGTGGATAACCATTTAGGGAAAACCACCCTCAGCACACCCACCTGGAATTCGAACCCAAATCTCCCAGTCATCGATAGTCCGGTCTATTGCGAATGTGACGCCTTAGACCATGCGACCATCGAAGCGGATAGAACTATTTATCAAGCTCGGAAAAAATCCACTGATAGCTAAATTGGTGAGGGAAGGATATTCCATGAATAAAGTCCGAGGCTAGAATCCTTGTCAAGGCACATTTTTCAAAAATGTTGTCCTATATAATTTTATATTTTCGAAGTCTATGTGAATGATCTCTAATAGTATATGTAGCACTTTTTTTTTTTTGCATTGCATCTTACTTCTCTACCGGCCATATTCACACTGATCTGATAGATAAGGTGGGTAGAATTTAGGATTTTCATGGGGTGAATGAAAAATAATTGATCTAAAACCACCCTCATTATACCCGTCTAAGATTCCAACCCCGACCTCCCCGCTAGCGGTAATTCATACCGGACGAAATTGATGCCTTATCCCGCGTGTTCAACGATACCCTCTGCTAAGTTAGCTTGTAAGTGTATTGGTAATTTACTTAGGTTTTCAAGAAATCGCCACAAAATAAGTTATAACTGTTATTAATTGCCATAGAAATTTGTTTTCTCATTGCATCAATTTTGTTAACATTTAGTTTGCTGTAGATTTTCTAAAATACTATCATAGCACAAACTATTCACACATTTCACCAAGAGCTATATTTCTAAACCGTATATATTTTTGTGGGGCGTCACTTCAGTCGTTCAAGAACTTATAAAAAATATCTAATGGTTAGAATGTAACTGCTAGAAAAAATCACAGCAATGAAGGCTTACATTTTTGGTACTGAGATATACCTCTCTAATTTTCTTTTTTACTTTAATTATATACAAGCAATCCCTCGTGGCACTGCCCATGACCCACTGTGGTATAATAATTATATAAGGCCCCCTTTTATGGTTCCTGATTTCATTTTAAAACATTATCTCTGAAACGTAATTCTAAACCAGATTTAAAATATTTTCTTCAAAAATTTGTTAAAAATAGCCTAATTAAAAAGCTAATAAAAATTTTTTAAATCCTGCTTCGAGGTGCATTCGGACCCCCTTCCGTCCATCTATGTTAAAAATTTTCAGATCTCTGCCTGCCGTAGATTTGGCTTGGCATCGCGCGCGCGCGCACACACACACACACACACACACACACACACTTCCTTTTATTAATATCCTATAGATGATAGTGTAATTTAAGTATAATCTTTAAATAATTAAATTCAAAAGAGTTTATTCCTTTTAAACGATCTTAAATTGTTTGTTGTTGAGGAGGTAAGTGCTCCCGTTCTCCGTTCCCATAAATATGATCTCCTTAAATTAACTATAATATATATTTAAAATGATTTTCATACTTTTTATCTAAATTAATATAAAAAATATGTTATAGTGTTCTTTCTCACTAGAGCACGTGACATAAACGAGATAGCTCATCAAAGAGAACTTATTAAACGATAAGAGATATAAAATTATATTTTAAACGTAATAAAAAAATACTTCGAAATTTAGTTCGTTGATTTTTTTATAAACTGGAATGTATCCTCAAAATATAATATAATATGTATTTTAATTTTGCTAAAATAATTTCTCTTTACAAAGTAAATTAGTTGTTTTTACTCGGCTTATCTCAATAGTGTGAAGGCACGTTGATTAAAGTGTATTTAATGTGTTAATACGTTGTAATATTAGTTCATTTTATGGTCAATGAAGCGTGAGGGTTGCTGAAAGCTTTTATACGCAGTACGTGTAAAAATAACAGAGCACAAAAATTATTACTAAGTGTGTCTGCTAGGGTCTAGGAAGGGTGAGTTGCGCAAAATCTTTATGAAAATACTCTACCTTCATAAATAAAATGGCACGTACATAATGTTCTATAATATATAATCTTTCAATCATTATATAATTTACTAATTAATTACTAAACAACTTAGCCTATGGTTGCACCTAATAAAATAAGTTTTATTAGTAAGGCTACGTTTATCCATAAATAACGGGTTAAGCATATAGCCAGGGTAATAAGACGCGGTAATAAATAAATTAAAAATTTAAAAAATTAACGGATTAACCTAAAAATGCACTGGTCTAAAATTTGATCCTCACCCTCTTAGCCACCGGAAGCCTACTAGTACATTGCGTGCCTGACGCTCTAAACAGCGTGCCTACCAATTCGAGTACACAGCTATTATTATAATGATGAGTTTCTCTACTATGGTTTATTTTTTCTTGTTTATTCGCTCTTAATTATTTCAACTATAGATTTTATTAAACCATTTGGGACTAGGTGCGTCTCCCACAGGCGCAAGTTCAGATTTAGCGTGAATTCTGTTCCTTATGCTTTTTAATCTATTTTTAAAGTTTTTATTACTTGAGAGCGCGATCTGTGTCTATGGTTCTCTGCCAGGTTATACGTTGCATCCGCCATGTTGGATGTTTCAAGTTAAGAATTTTTTTCATAAATTTAGCATTCTTCACATTATCCATATCAAAGTTAAGCTTTCTAGGACTCAGTTTGTATGTTATGCATATAACCTGAACAGGTAGTAAGATGAGGTACTAAAATAAAGTGTACGTTGCGTCAGCCATATTGGATCCGCAATCTTGGATTTTTAAAGTTTCGGATGTTTCTCATAAATATGGAATGCTTAATAGCGTACATAGCAAATCTCAGCTCTTTAGGGTATCGGGAAGTTGAAGAAAGAGCCTCATTAAGAAATGGAAGCGTACAGCGTACAGTGCAAAATTTAGAAAAAATAATACAACCGTTCATAATGGAAAGTAATGTTTAAATATATATATATATATATATATATATTTACAATTATAAATTGACCCACCCTCTTTGTTTTTGCGCTAAGAACTTTAAAAATATTTAACGCAAGGCTTCGCTCGAAAAACAAAACAACAACAAAAACTTGTATTTTTTAAATAGGGTCTACTTTCTTACCTTTATTCCACAATTTTTTTTTCCTCAGATATATTTTTCTAAGTATTGTTTTCATATAAGCATAATTGTTTGCTTTAACTATGTTATGTATTTTAAAACATAAGACCGTTTAAAATTCTTCTTCTAACTGATTTATTCTATTATTTACCCAACCTGTTGAAATAGAAATGGGCTAACATACTATTTTTTATTTTAAAAAAAAGAAAAATACACATTAAACCTTTCAAGCACCGACCACAAAAGTATTCACTACTGAAATGTCCATTTATATTTGGCAGGAATGTTTGAAAAACATCCAGAGACCTCAGTATTTTCAAACAAATTCTCTGAACGTGTTAAGGTAACCACAACAAGGAATGAATGCATAACCATACTGTCCAGATAAACCGCAGAACAGAGTTGCGTCCAACATCAGCAATTATTAATGCTTTGTTCTGTTCTCGTGGTCTTTGCTGCTTTGTGTGTGTGTGTGTGTGTGTGTGTGTGTGTGTGTGTGTGTGTGTGTGTGTGTGTGTGTGTGTGTGTGTGTGTGTGNGTGTGTGTGTGTGTGTGTGTGTGTGTGTGTGTGTGTGCGCGCGCGCGCGCGCGCAAGAGGAGGAGAAAATAGGTGGGGGGTTCAATCACATGAGCAATGATCTCGTACCTTACTCAATAAAGAAACTTTTAGTGTAAAAATGTTGGCAACCATCTCTAAATAGCTACAACGACGCACTCACATGATAATTGTGTTCATTCCTTGTTTGGTGTTAGTAAAATTGTCTGAAAATGGTTTTTGTATGTATAAATTTAAACTTTAATATACATATCGAAACAATCCAGCATATTTTATAAATTATTATTGATACATTTTTTTAGCACCACGTCTTACTACCCTGTCGGGTTGTACGTCTATATAATAATTACTCTAATATGATAGTTATGATGAAGTTTGAATTTAGAGGAAGTGTACCCGTATTTGCCTAGAGGGAGATTAGAAAACCAATTAAGAAAAACCACCCTCAGACAACCCGGCCGGGATTGAACCCCAATCCCCTCGTCATCGATAATACATTATATTGCGAGAATGACGCCTTATACCATGGGGCCACCGAAGCAGGTAACAATAAAATTAATTTAATCAAAAGTTAAAACCAATTAGAGGTAGTGTGTATTGAGGGTTGGTTTTCCTAACCTGGTTTTACCCTCTCTCTCTATGCTAATGTGTGTACACTTCCTCTAAATTTTACCTTCTTCATACCTAACACATTAGAGTAATTAGTAAATATACATATAGCTTAAATGGGTAGTAAAACTAGGTAAAAAAATTTGTTTAAAAGAAAAGGACATATCTGTTAGATATGTTGGTATTTCTTTTGAGTTTGCATCTGGACATCGTTAAAAACTATGAACTGCGCTACTACCAAATTTTGTACAAGTTTCCAAGATATCGAACTACTGGATTTGTAATTAAAATTTGTCATAGACACGATAGCCTTTTATTTTTCCTCCCACATGTTGTAAATTAGACTCTTTTGAAAGTGCTTTAGAATTGTCTTCACTTCGAATTTTTTTGAAATTTTGATGTTTCTACAAGTTATTTGGAGTAGTCCTCCTAAGGGAATTTTTTAAATTTGTGTGCCTCTATAAACTATTCTAAACAATCCTCACATACTTTTATTAAAAACTTTAATTTCCTTTAAGCTATTTGAAATTTTCTCCCCGGATGTTTTTTGAAATTTTGATGCTTCTAGAAATTGCTTCTTCCCTGAATTTTTCTCAAAAACCAGAGGCCGATAATAATTTGAGGTGGTCTTTGCCCGGCAATATTTTGACAATTATATCTTCCTAGAAGCTATTTGGAATGTTCCGTTTCCAAAAAAATATTGAAAAATTAGAAGGTTCTAGAATACATTTAAAGTAGGATATCACGGACAAATTTTTTAAATTGACTGCTTTAAGAAACTATTTGAAGTAATTCTCTCGTGAAAATTCTTTAAAATTATATGCATTTGGAAGCTATTTTGAATGTTTCTCCCTTAGAAATTTTCGAAATTTGGATTGCTCTAGAAGCTATTTCGAGTGATCATCACCTGATTTTTTCCGACAGTTAGACGACTCTAGATTTTAGAATAAATTTGAAGTGGTTTTCTCCGGCAAATCTTAGAAAATTGAATACTTCTAAAAGCAATTTGGAGTTTGATTTACAGCCATCTTTCAGCTTCATATTCGATAATATCAAAGGATTTGAAATATATCGGTGGGGTGGGCGAGATTTATTCTAGGGTTCCGCCATGCCTGCACCGAAAGTGTGTTTTATTTAAGCTAATAAACTTACTTTCCTATATTTATTTGTCATGTCATGTGTTCTGCATCTGTCTCTTAAATTATTAAATAAAATAATACGTGTACTATAGTAAAATATTTTCATGTTGAGCAGATATATTATACTTTAATTTTTTAAATTGTCTTTAATATTTTGTCCATACTATGCCTGTTATGGCTATATTGACTACCATAAAAACCGATTATAAAATGTTATGTTGCTACATTTAGACTAGATTTGTTTTCCCTTTTTTACCTAGCCCTTTCCATGGTTAACACAAACAAAACTGCTCACGCATTTGTGTCACATCGTACTTAACCAACCTTTTTTTTCCACGCTAACAATATCTAACAAATCTAGAGGAAAATTACTGTACCTAACAAATCTAGAAGAAAATTACTGTACCTAACAAATCTAGAGGAAAATTACTGTACCTAACAAATCTAGAAGAAAATTACCGTACCTAACAAATTTAGAAGAAAATTACTGTACTTAACAAATCTAGAGGAAAATTACTGTGACTAACAAATCTAAAAGAAGATTACTGTGCCTAACAAATCTAGAGGAAAATTACTGTTCGGGTCAACGTTCTGAGCTTTGTTTTGATATCCACGACATTGACCCCGTTTTAGTTTATAAAGTGATTACAAAAACTTGGGCACGTGTGCTAAGATTTCTATACTTAATTTGCATTTGTTCCATTGCTGTTAAAACCCCTCGGGTAGTGTTAAAGTACTAGTACTTTATGAGTCAACAAAACACTATATTATTTACTCAGGTTCAAATAAGTATGCTTCTTCGGTGACCTGGCGGTCTAGGGGTAAGGTGTCAGACTTCTGTGCTAGGGGCCCAGGGCTCAATCCTAGGTCCCGGCATAGATTTATCTGATTGCCAAACCCTTCCTTCACCTCTGACAAGACGTGTATTAATCACAACTTGTGAATGTGTGGAATGCCAGACCTCCACCATGGTTCGTATCCGACGTTAAACTGTAGATCCTCCATTTAATCTCACATCACCCTACCATTACACTTTAGCGTAAGTGCGTATAACCTTAACGGGTAGTAAGACGCGGTGCTAATAATAATAATAAGTATGCTTCTTGAAATTCAGATTCGTGTTATATAAATAATATTATAAAACAGGATTGGTCAGACTAATTTGCGGGTAGTTAAATGACGAAGCTGAAAAAGAAAAGAGAAGTACATAAATAAAGTAAATTTAATATTTCAAAAACGTCCTTTGAAGACCTCAGTAGGAGGCTTTGGTGGACTATATATTTTTATGCCGAGTAATACTAAGCTCACAAAAAAATGTTAGCTTCATCGGAATCCACTTCAACAATCAGAGAAAGTCCCGGTTAGGGTTTACAAGTTTCAATGAGAATTGGAGGAAACACCATTGTGAGCAAAGTTGTAACGACGCGGAACCAGTACTTTCTGAGAAAAATAAGATAAATGGATGGATTTGAAAATAAAGGAAGGAACAACAAAGTTCTAAGGGAATAAGGCAAGCAAGTGGAATGCAAGTGTCTCTTTATAGAATTAATAGTGGGAGATAATATAATTGGGTTTAAATTTAGATCTGTTTAATCGTTCTATTATGAGAACCGTTGTCCAAGGAGGAATGTGTTCATGTCTGCCATATTGACGCATTAGTAAATTATTATTTTCTAGCACCATCTCTTACTACCCGTTTGGGTTGTACGCTTATGTACTAATTACGCTAATAATATAATAATAATATTTAGCACCGCGTCTTACTACCCGTTCGGGTTATACGCTTAAGTACTAATTACACTAATGGATTAGGAATTGGGAGGGTTGCATTTAGAGGAAGTGAACCCGCATTTGCGTGGAGGGAGAGTGGAAAACCATTTAGGAAAAACCACCCCAGTTCACCCGACCGAGATTCGAACCTCGATCTCCCCGTCCTTGATGGTCTGGCTCAACACGACTCGCGCGTTAGCCAACTACGCCACCGAGGCGGGTAATTACGCTAGTGGTTTTAGGGATTAGGAAGGTTATATGTATTGGAAGTGTACCCGCATTTTCGTGGAGAGAGAGAGAGAGGAAAACCATTTTGGGAAAACCACCCTCAATTCAACCGACTGAGATTCGAAACGGGATCTCCCCGCTATCGTCAGTCAAGTCTACTGAGAGAGTATCTCCTTAAGACTATGCCACCACCGAAGAGGATCATTAATTATTTAATTTCAAAACTCCTCGGTGGAACCTTATAAAAAAACCATACTTCGAGTTTTAGTCCTATCGGTAAAATGGTTTCGGCTCGAAGCTGAGATACAGACACACAGACAGACAGACAGATATAGACGGCATCGTGAAAACCACTTTTCCTGTTTCAAGGGGTCATGAAACGTCGATATTTATCAAAATCTAGAGTTTTATCTTTTTGACGAACACGATACGTCTCTCTCCAAGGGGTCGAGAGAAAGTAAAATCATATAAATAACTCTTTATTTAAAAACAAGTGGATATTTTCTTTTTGTCCTAAGTAAATAAAGTTTTTGACAGTTCAAACTATTGAATTTCACTCTAGTTTAAACGAGTAATATTTCATTTTAACTTTATAGATTTACTTACTCCCCCGCCTCGTATTTTTCTCCCATACTATTTGAGATGAAAGAGAATTCCTTTCGACCACTTTTACCCTAATGAACTTTGTAATAACGAAACGGAAATAACGCAACATTGATTTTTTGTAAAAGCATCTAGTTTGGAATTTTTAATTTACGAAACAAAACACTTTATTTACTCACCATAGTTTTATGTATTTACATATAAATTAAAATTGAAAACATGTCAACCCTAAAAAGTTCTTAAAAAATATCATTATTTCAAAATATAAACTAAACAGGACTGAATGATTACGGCTCGGCAAGCTTCATATTACTCTCCCGATGCGTGAAGTAATAAACTAAATAAATACACTTCGTAAAATTTGTTAAAAAAAGTCATTGTTTCAATTTTTAATTTAGTTATCTAAATTATTAGATTTACTTACTGATGAAAGTAGCCTAACCATTATTAAATTAAAATAATCTGAAAAGAAATTAAACATTTCCATATTTGGGCTTTGATACTAATAGCGTTGTGTTTTAAACTGATGAAGTGAGAAAGAGGAAGGCAAAAACTGGAGAAAATGTACTCATATTTGAATGGAAGGAAAGTGGCAAATCACCTAAGTACATACGGTTGGGATTCGTACCCCCAACCTTCACATAACTGCAAAACAAACAAGACGATACTAATGCCTTTGTATATTTGCCCACCGGTAAGGGGAACAACAACAAACATAATTTTATTTTCAATTTTTGAAACACTTTGACAGTGACCAAACAAAAACTCGTTTATAACCGATTCAACAACTTGACACAAAAACAACTAGCTATAACCTAAAGGTCGCTCTACATATTATTTTTTTATACTGTACATTGAATAAACTATACCAATAATAGCCACTTATAGCAATATTTTCAGGAAGCCGACTGTACATTGTTCGTGTGTTTAACATTAATAATGAAGCAGGGAGGCTAAATTTAGGTGGGTTTGCAGACTTCTTCAAACTCGCTAACAAAATTAGCTTACTCTTTCTTCCCGCTCATTGTTTTATATATATATATATATATATGGGATGTGTATACCCACGGGGGGTAAGCCTTTGTACGATCGTTTATTAGGATATTTCTCTCGCTCTTTTTTTGTTTATTCAATAGAAAGTTTAGCATGCTCTGAATATACCTAAAATGTACCCGCTAATTAAGAAATCTCTTTATTAAAAGAGGGATCATTCATAATATTAAATACGTAGAAAAATCTTTACAAAACTGTTTGTTTTATTTATTATTAATTTCTTGTTGAAATTAATTTAAAGGCATTATTCAGACTGGGGGAGAAAGGAGATGAGGGTTCCGAAGACTCTAAGATTTTTTTCAACGTGTCTTACTACCCGTCCGATCTACTGCATATGCGTATCTACACTAATGGACTATGCATAAGGAAGATATAGTTTGGAGGAAATGTAAACGCATTTACGTGGAGGTAGGATGAAAAATAATTTAAGAACAAAAATTGGATACGGCCTTGGACTATTAAGCCAACTTTTACTCCTTCTCATCCACCTCGGAGACGTAGTTAGCTAACGAGCTAATTTCGTGTTGAGCTAGACCGCCGAGGATGGGGAGATTGAGGTTAGAATCTCGCTCGAGTGAATTGGGGGTGGTTTTCCCTACATTAATTTCCACTCTCCCTCCACGAAAATGTGGGTTCACTTCCTCTCAATCCAACCCTCCCGATTCCTAATCCATTAGCGTAATTAGTACATAAGCGTGTAAAGCGAACGGGTAATAAGACGCGGTGCTAAGAAGAAGAAGTAGTAGTAATAGTAGTAGTAGTAGTTGTTGTTGTTGTTGTCGTTCTCATTGAAATTAAGCTACAGCCACCTGCAAAAAACCAATAACCGTACTTTAAATAGGCCTATGTTTAACTGATCTCAGAAAATTGAATAAGTATAGTGGAAGGTAAACCTTTCACATAATAATAGGGGCGTATGCCAGAAAAATATAATTGGATAACACACCGGTACACAACTTACCATTATGGAGCAATTAGTTCTCATTTGCAATAACTTATTTTAACATATCAAGATTTGCCATCTCAAATGTTGACTCACTGTTGACATTAGCGATTCTGACACATTATTTTAGTCGTTAGCGTGTCTGCCTACTGAATTAAAAGTCCCAGATTTGTTTCCTGACGTGCCCGAAAAAATTGATCACGGGTGGAATTGGGGCAGTGATTAATTGATGGCGGAAGACTGGATGTTGGTTCATTTCTAGAATCAGTTTGTAAGTCAAGTTCTAATAAAATCACTCGTCTCAGAAAATTAATGGTTTATCTTAGCACCACTTTCCCGTTTGGGTTATACGCATATATAATAATAATTATGCTAATTTGCTAGGAATCGGGATGGTGTAGTTTTAGAGGAAGTGTACCCACATTTTCATGGAGGGAGGGTGGAAAATTATCTATGAAAAATCACGTTCAATACACACGACCGGGATTCGAACCTCGATCTCCCTATCATCTGCAGTCTAGTCTATTGCAAGAGTGATGCCTTAGATCATGTGACCACCGAAGTGTGTCAAACAATTAATGTTAAAATATTTCAAAATAAAAATAATCACCAGTAAGATTTAATTAACACCACTGAGTTCGCCTGCCTCTCTCAACCCCAACCCTTATATTTTAATTACTGCGTTTGACATCAAAGGTATAAATTGCTTCCTTTTTTTTTTTCAAATTCCGCTTCTTATCTAATTGGGTAGGAGTGAGAAAACAGAACTTAGAGGAAGTTTGAAGATGGAGTGATCTTAAATTAGCGATACAGCCGTCATCGACATCATATTTCAATCAAGTTTAAAAATAACTCCTGGACACGGAAATTGAACCCACCAAGGGTCTTGGGTTCGATTCCCATATCCAATTGTCATTTTTATACTAACTGAAGGTGACCTGATGGTCTAGGGGTAAGGTGTCAGATTTCTGTGCTGGGGTTCCGGGGTTCAATCCTCGGTCCGGGTACAGATTTATCTGATTGCCAAACCCTTCCTTCATCTCTGACAAGACGTGTATTAATCACAACTTGTGAATGTGTGGAATGCCAGGCACTCCACCGTGGTTCGGATCCCACGTTAAACTGTAGGTCCTTAATTTCATCTCACAATCACCCTATCATTACACATTAGCGTGAGCGCGTATAACCCGAACGGTTAGTAATACGCGGTGCTAATAATAATAATACTAATAATAATAATAATATACTAACAGAAATATCAAAGAAGTGGACCAGCATTTGTGTGAGAGTAAAGTGAGAAATAATTGATTGAACACATATTAGATATACCCGGCCAGGAGTTGAATTACGACCATCCCGTCTCGTCACCGGGAGAAAACAAATGAGCCGATACTGATTCCTTTGTCCTCGTGTCCGCAGGTGTGGGTCACCGAATTAATCTAAGAGGCTATGAACAGGAGGATTGTTTGGAATAAATACACCCGTATTAGCGGGTAGAAGATATATGAACCACCCATTTTCCCCCCTACACCCTCAAGTATCCCGGCCACGATCAGTTATTCGACCTCTCCGTTGCGCTATACCAAGGTGCCACCACCGTTACACGTGTGACTCTAATGTTAAAAATATAGTCGATATTTTCTATTGTCGCTTGAGTAGTTTTTCCGCCAGAAATCGCTCACAAATAGACACGCGAACCGAGAGCAAACATGAATGTTTATTTTGTTCCTAACGTCTTTGTAATTACCTCTACCCCTGGGCTTATGCTAACCACTCTCTTCCTTGTGAGTCTGGGGATGCGTTGACAAACCTACATAATTAACTAACAGCTTTTTCTTTGAAATAAATAGCTCTTAACTTGCTTCACTCTCACTAGGTATTCCAGGGTGCATTCCTTTACTGAGGCCATTTCCGGTAGCTATTCAATTATTTGGCTTTCAACTTCTTAAGAGCCTGCATCACATGTCCATAAACTCTGTGATACAGTCGGCTCAAAATTGTAAATGTACACCAACACTGTTGCACGTGGATCACCTCTGATTAAACATTAATGGAGATAAAGAGCTAATAGAGAACCTAATAAAAAAAATTGTTGAAATTTTAAATTATATTTGGATAAAAATTGCATTGAAAGGGCAATTTTTGACCATTTTAGAATGTCTTCACAGATAAACACTCTGCACAAATCTTTATTCTGTCCTAATAGGGACATACTGTAGTTATTAATAAGAAAATTGTCGGGTTTTCCCCCATCGTCACCGCGGAAAATTTCGAGTAATCATTCAAATACGAAAGCACTGTACACATTTATGTCATATCTTGGTCTTTTCTTTTCTCTTGAATATCTGTCAAAGGTGTCCTGGAATTTTGTCAAAACTTTTTAAATAAAGAGAAAAAGTTTTGACAAAATCCCAGGACATCCTTGACAGATATTCAGGATCTGTTGATATTAGCATGTAGAGAAAACTAAACTCTATATTGCTACTGGAGAAATATTTTATTTATTTTGGCCAACAAAATTTGATGCTATAAAAACTGTAAAATTACTCGCGCTCCCTTCTGCCGCACCTTAAGGCAAATTCCTCAAAATTCACCCTCAGTATCATGTATTCTTACTTCAGATAACCAGCGTACTGATACTAAAATGTAAGCCAAGACCTCACTCTTAATATGTTAGTAATGTGTCGTTAGTATATCTAACACCAAGGCAATGAACGATGTGAAGTAAGAATGACGAAGGTATTAGCGTGAAAATGTATAAACTAGAATGATAGATCACGTGGAAAAACCACCGCCAGTGCATACAACTAATATTCTAAACTAGATATTCCTTTCAGGCAATTTAGTATATTACTAGTGAATTAAAAGCTACGACACAATCAGACATTCTTTCTCATATAATATATTAATTAGAAACTTAATCATAAGAAACATTCTTGAGATATATGTTTTGAAAAAAAAATTACTTAAGAATATTTTCAAAATTCAATCATTTGTAAAATACCTTAAGTGATTATGTTTTTAGTAAAATGATCATGCATTCTTATTTATAATGTAAAATATTAGCTATCTACTACTATTGTGGACAAAATTGTTTAAGCCCTTTTCTAAAATATATTAAAAATTTCAAATATTACTTATAAGTAAATTATTTCAATCAATGTTTATAAAAAAATAAGTATGTTCTGGTATTTACCTTATAAAACACTCCCCAAAAATCCATTTTGAACAAACGCATCAAACAGTTTTGGCTATAGTCTCAAATATACACAGAATTGTAAGATCCAGTTTTTTTAGTTTTAGGGTACATAAAACGTCCAAATTCAACATAATAAAATGGTCAACAAATTTAACGTTTACGATACTTTCTTTATATGATGAAGTAAAAAGCCTAATAAGTTCAAATAAAAAAGAATATCAATAGAAACGCGTTCACTAATTTTTAAAATATCACTATATACAATAATATTACAACTCCTTGTGGTTGGTTAGTTAAGGGTTGAAGGGGGTTTTGCTTTCATTTTTATTCGTTTCACTACACATTCCATTGTTTATTGATTGGTTCTTCCTGACTCTCACGCGTCCATACTGTTTCATTTGTCTTAGTTTTCCTGTTTCTTTTTCTTTTATTTCATTAACTTAAAGTTTAAATTTGTTTTTTTTATTCGAATGTCTGGTTTTGTGCCATGGCGTATTTAATACATAATAACGATAATAATAATAATAATATTAATAATAATAATAAGAGCTATTAGGAGTCTATTAATTAAAAATATTATATATTCTTCATATACAATATATGACTATTGCTTTATTTACTTACACATCTTACTAATTCCATTTTTTATAACATTTCTGTATCTACACTGGAGTTAAATTTTTATTTGTCAACTTGTGTTGCTTAGTTCTAAGTGATTGTCTGTAGCTTTTTTTTTCTGGATTCAGTTAAAAGTTAAAAATATTAAATTAGTCAAACTCTTGTTCTATCTGCCTTTGTTCCAAGTTTCAATTAAGTGTCTTAGCGTTTTCCGAATTGATTTTCAGCACGCCTTGAGAATTTGTTCAAGAAAACGTCAGTGTTCTATTTAATTGGAACATTGAACAAATATCTTGGACGAGCACTTCCATCAAGAGCACTTTGTATAGAGAGATACATTCTATTTCGAGAGTCTTTGGACATAAAGTTGAGGAATTTCTCGATAAAGAGTGATGAATGATTACAACTTACATTATATTATGACTGTGTGTGTCAATAAATATATTTGAGTACTTTTTATTCAAATATTGTTGTTTAAGAAAATATTGTCCGACGCCTTATCTCAGCAGGTCGATCGTTTGTCTATTGATATTAAGGAACTGATTTCGATTCCCGATATGGCTGAAAAAAATGTATAATTGGTGAAACTGTTGTTTCAACTTTAACAGTGATACATTATTGTGTTTTTTAAGAATTAAGCTAGTTTGTAAGTTGTATGCTGATATAGCAAGTTTATTAATGATGTGACATTGGTGGGTAGGTGGGCTAAGGCGTCAACCTCATCTGGTGTAGTTTTCACGGTGACGGGGAGGTTATAGCTAGAATACCGGCCGGGTATATTGAGGTTGTATTTTCCCTGAGTAGTTTTCCACTCTCCCTCCACACAAATGTGGGTTAATTTCCTCCACATTCGGCCTACCTCATTTCTGTATAAATAGTGTGAATGAGCTGTTAGTGCGCAAGGATGGAAAGCAATGGAGCACAATAAGGGTAGAGTGTATGTTAAATAAGCCTACCCCTAAATACTCGTATAATAGATCACGAAAACATGTATTTGTATTGAATATATGGGCAATGGAATATACGACACAAATGGGTAAGGGCTAACGTGTTGTACTCTGAACCATGAGACCGTGGTCCGACCCTCAACCGGGTGCTTTATGTATGTATATTTTCCGGGAATATTACTTAGAAGGTACTTTGCATACGCGGATGTCTCAAATTTTGATCATACTGAACTCTTTGAGATATTAAATAATTTACTATTGCAAAGTTTTAAAACTATTTAAACTTTTATTTGAAATATATTTTTATGAAAACAATGGTTTCAAATCTACAAATCTACAGAAATATATTTCGAAGGAGATCTAGCAAATGGGGAGTTGATCGTCATGTTATTTGGTGGACCAAGATGTAACTATATTCCCTCTCAATGTTTCTGTAACTTTGTATAACATTTCATTTAGGCTCTTTTATAGATTGCGGTGTTTTTTATTATGTTTCTGCAACAATGTATATTGTTTTGTTTCACATATTTTACGAGTTTTAAGTAAATTCTCAATTTTGAGTTAAAAGGAACGAGAAAGTATGTGCGGTACACCGGACCATTTATTTTGTGTTTGCTACGCGTCTTTTTATTTAACAAGACTATAACTTAGATAAATTTATAGACACGGGACCAGGAAAATGAAATTTAATCTACATCATCAACATTTTCTCTCTAAGAGGATGGAAACTAGATGTACATGTTTATTATTAATATTACAAACAATTAAAATAATTATAGATTAAATTAAAGGAAATCATACACCAACGTAATTTCTCTCTCTCTCTCTCTCTCACGTGATCAGTGTTTGTTTTATCCACACTTCCATTTGTTTCTAGTTTGAATTTTAAGTGGTTTTGGTCAGCTCACCCAAAGTAAGCAGATGGAGGGTTCGTGAAGCGAGATGGATTCTGTTCTGCTATCGCCAACAAGAGATTGGGCGGAGGGGAACCCCCACGTCTTGATATACTTTATACACGTCAGTTGAGATTGGCCCAATTAGTATCAACACAACGTAACCCCCAGCCCGTGTATTTTAATAATTAATAGGCCTGTTGTAATTACACACTTAAATTTACCCTCCATCGGTTCTATCACAGCGGGGGCTTTAGGCCATATTATGATCATTAAAGGTAGGAGTGTAACCCTAACTTATTACTCTTTGGCTCGATCTTAACTACACCTTAATGAAACCACACAAGATAGGCATGCATTCACTGTGTTTACTCTGAAAGTTAGCGAATGGACTTGCCTTGCTTTATTCCACCCTGCTATTATCCGCAAGGAAACTACAGACGGTGGTAAAGCAAGTTCAATTTAAAATGATGGATTAAATATCAAAGCTATTATATTTGTTAATTATGGTTATAGCAACATCTAAATATCATATTAACTAAATTTAAAAATTAACTCTGGACACGGGAATCAAACCCAGGGCCTTTGGCTTAATACGCTATTGCTCTAACCATTGAGTTATCCAGGAATCATCCCAGGGTCATCCATCATTATATGCGCATTCATACAATTATTTTCATTGTACTACTATCAGCATAAAGCCTTACCGAGTTGAAGACGG
The DNA here is from genome assembly GCA_902155825.1 of Timema genevievae. Classification (NCBI taxonomy): domain Eukaryota; kingdom Metazoa; phylum Arthropoda; class Insecta; order Phasmatodea; family Timematidae; genus Timema; species Timema genevievae. Next base: position 102,089 of record CABFWO010002312.1, read on the forward strand.
CTGCGTTATCTGATAGCTCGTGATAATAATTGATCACTCATATGTAGCTGACGATTTTCGCACGTCCATTACAGAATCTGCCTTAAAATATGAGTGAGGAATGACGTTGAACATGGGACGATTCCTGGATAGCTCAGTGGTTAAAGCATTGGTGTAGTATGCTAAAGGTCCCGGATTTGATTCCCGTGTCTGGGTGTTATTTTTCAACTTATATATAAGGTCACTTTACTCTTCACCTTGCAGCGGAGGTCGGCAAATAGTCGGAACTCGAGGCAATTTTTAGTCGATCGCGTTATAAAACTACATTGTCATTGAAAGCATATATTTGTGTCTTCTAAGCTTGAAAAGTATAAAGTAATTTCAAATCATATTTGAGAGTAGTAAAAATAACCTTAATTGGTTATAATTGGTTATGTTAAAAGAACATTAAATATTTTAATTTGATAACGTACATTTTATTTATTCGATATTTTTTTTTGATAAAGATAGAAATAAGTAACTGAGGAAAGATTGAATCTAGGAATAAATATAAGATGTATAGATGAAAAAAAGCGAAGTAGAGAAGAGTGTAGAAATGATGGGTTGCTGACCGACGACTGGTCGTGGGACCTTTGATAAGTTTATTAGTCGTAGAGGCTCAAAAGGATTGCTATGTCATACAGCTCGAGCCAGACGTCACATAACGGAGTGTGGTAGCTTGGGGTCCTCATTAGAAAACATTGGAATCGAGACCGGTGGGAAGTCATTCCACCATGTGTGTGTGTTTTTTTAATAAGTTGAGATGGGTATTTCTAGGGAACGAGTCTTAAATTTTCTTCCATATCTTGAATCCAAATTAAAATCCTTAAATCTTTAAATTTTTTCATTTATTTTTAGGTATTTAAAGTGCACTTTCTGAACCGAATGATTATATCAGTACACGACCTATAAACTAAATTAAATCTAAAACAGACACAACATCCCGTCCCCGGCCGTTAATTAATCACTGTGACAGGGGAAAACCATATTTCACCAATGATACATTTTTCGGTCATACCAAGAATAAAACCCGGAATCTCTACCTCAATAGACAGATAAAACTCCCAACTGAGCTAAGATGTTGGACTGAATATTTAAAAATGTACAATTTTACTTAAAGTGAAAATATTTTTAATATAATTCAAAATAAGTTATTTAAGGCCCCTGGCAAATGTTATTTTGTTAATAACACTTTTTTTAGTAAATTAATTATATTATTACAATTATATACTTTTTGTAATTTTTATCCTCTCATCTACGCAAGTATATATAATTTCTTTTACCAAGCACTTAAAATTGTGCTGTAAGTCAAGGTCTTTATAACTGTAATCGAGATAAGTACTTCATTGAAATGGTTACGAATCTCTCAAATATCATAAGATTCTAAGGATTCAAGGAATCGAGTATTCGAACCCCCAAAAAAATCTAAATGATTATTTTAAACTTTTAAAAACTACCAAATTGATTTAATTTGAATGATTCAATAAATCGCACTTCGATACGTTTTATGGCTTTAACGTAATCTTGTAACTAACATACTGGTTAATAGGCTGTGAGCTAAGAAAACAAACTCGGTATTGAGCTTATACTTTTAGAAACACCAATCAGGACATCCAGCTCAAAATATACCCCATGCACATATTCTATATTTGAAATTCCTGCCAATATAGGGGATTGAACCCCGGACGGTGGACTTAGTGTTCCACTCATCTACAAGATCCGAATCTTTGCCCAATTACTTTTTTTTTCAAATATAATATTGTTTTATTTTATCAGAATCTTTCTGAATGGACTGAACCCCTAACAGTTTTCTAGAGATTAGTCTTTGGTTTCTCGTCACACTTTGTCGCCGTTCATGGAGAGGCCGTGGTTCAAACTTTATATACGTGCTGTAGGGATATTTTTATACGTGGGATTTCCACATTACTATTGGTACACTTCCTTTTAGTTAACTTCTTCATCCCTACCCCTAAGATTAAGTAGTTAATGTCCCACGATATAAAGACACAAATACCCGCTTCAACGAACATATGGCTTAAGCCGTCACACCCCCAATAGACTGGGCTGCCGATGATGGGGGTATTAGGTTTCGAATTATGGTCTACTGTACTGAGGGTGGTTTTTACTAGATGTTTTTCCACTCTCCTTCCACACAAATGCACATACTATTCCTCTAAAATCAACCTTCCTCATCCGTTAAACATTGTAGTAATTAGTACGTATGTGTATAACCCGAACGGGCAGTAAGACGTAGTGTTAAACTTTTTTTTAAATACCCCCATGTGCATTGCTTTGATCGGTATTCCCTGTTCACTAAAAATGGATGGTATCGTGACAGTTGCGCACAAAGACCAATGCGCAACCTCGACGGAAGAGTTATTTTTAGGGAAGCTCTGTAGTGACAAATGCACCCATTCATAAAACCTAGTCATTATTTCGACATTCAGCTCTTTTTTCACGTTTCTTCTGAGTCGCTCACGTTTTACATCAGGCTTGAGACTAGCCTAGACAGTGATTCTTGGCTGGGACTGACTTATTTGGCATGTTTAAAATCGGTGTTTTAATCTTCTTTTATTTCTTTAGTTTCTGTATCAGGGTTTATTTATATGGGTCCGACACCCTATCTCAGTGGGTAGCGTGTCTCTCTACTGAGTTAAAGGTCCCGAGTTCAATTCCCGGCATGGCCGAAAGAATTTTCATTGGTGAACTGTGGATTTACCCTTTCCCAGTGATGAATTAACGGCCAGGGACTGTATTTTGATCCTGTCCTAGTTTTAAAATGAAGCTACGACAGGCCTAGCAAGCTGGTAGAGGAAAATATATGGCTTGAATAAAAAAAACTAACCCAGGCCACAGGCTAGAAACCATAATGAATGTAAAGTTTATTTAAATGGATAAGTAGGTTTAGGGCAGGGGTCTTCAACCATTAAAGGTCCAAGGGCTAAAGTTTCTGTCTCTTGTTGGCTCGTGGGCCGCAATATTGTACCCACAATATTAGGATTAAACAATTAATATATATTATTTTTCTTTTGGCGTCCCGAGTGTCTCAGCGGTGATGAGCAAACAAGAATATTCCCGAATTTGTCCGAACACTCTCGACTATGTCTGAACACTCCCGAACATGTCCGAACACTCCTGAATATGTCCGAACATACCCAACTATGTTCAAACGCACCCGAAATAGTACTCTCTCTCTTTTTTCTACTAGAGTAGTCATTTTCCAGTTCAAAGTAAATTTGTATAAAAAGTAATATTTTTCATCACGTGTAGAGCAAAAATAGTTTTAAAAATAACTTAATATAGTATTTATTTTATTATGTAAAATATAAATCTGTATTTGTCATGTTATCTTTTGAAATAACTGTATACTTTTCATGAGCCGGCAGGCCGCAAACAATATTACGGCGGGTCGTGGGTTGAAGATCCCTGGCTTAGAGAATGTCTGAGCCAGTGGAACTGTGCGTGGCTGTCACAGCTCTGTGCCCAAACCTTGATGTGTGTGTGTGTGTGTGTGTGTGTGTGTGTGCGTGTGTGTGTGTAATTGTTGCTGTGCGCAACTGTCGTATATTCAAATGGACAGCATTGATTATTGTTACTTTAAGTCCACCTCACCCTGCGGATAGCACCTAACACGGGTAGATAATAAATCTATAACCAGGTGTCACATTGTGACACGAGTTTTTGTATTCTACTTTAGAAAACATTGGAGTTGAGATCAAATAATCTATTTGGAACTATTTTAAATATAAAAACATTCATACATACCTCGTCACGCTGTTACCATACGGGGTAGGCAAGAAACGGTGCAAATAGCTAAAAAAAAAAATCAATAACTTCCTACTTAATCCATCCTCACTAACTTTCTCCACACTTCCCTATCCTTGCATACTCCCTTCGCTTCAACAACATCCATACACCGAGTCGTACATGTTTTTTATTGTTAAAACTCTTAATGTTTCTCTTTTTTCCACATTTAGCCACATCTTACATTACCTATCCCTTCCTTATGATGCATATATTTTACCTTCATATATTTGCTTCTTCACTCAATCCACACTCATCCTCTCAACATGTCCAAACCAACGTAGGATGCCTCTTTCACACTGACCTACTGGATTTCCTTACAAACCGCACTCCTTCAGCACCCATTCATTACTGACCATGTCTCATAAGAGTGTTTTACACATATATTTCTTAGATATCTCACAACAACCGCATTCACCTTGCTTTTGTGTTTCTCCTGACAAACCCACCCACTCTTCACATCCATACAACAATGTTGGCGTTAATACACTTTTATATACTGTCATTGATCATACGTTTTAATTAATTTTGCTTTGGGGAACTGATCCCAAGTTTGATGTTGTCAAGTGAATAATTTATAAAACCGCACTTTGATACATTTTGTGGTTTTAGCATAATCGTGTATTTAGTTTCCTGGTTAGTCTTCCGTGAGAAGAACGCTTACACATTGTAATTGGAATTCAAAGTTCAATCACTGGAGCAACATTTAATTTGTTCTGTGCACAAATGATCAGAGCTTACGCTAGGTATTGGTTGGAATTTAATTAAATATACAACAATATGTATACTATGTCTGTTGCAAAATAGGTTATATTTTGTTCTTGGGGTGTGACGATACTTTGACACAAACATTTGAAACTAACGAAAGAAAAAGTATATATACATTCATGGGGCATGGCTATTGGCTACGTAATAATGATGAAAGAACGATGAATATTGGCATCACGATTGAAATATTTAAAGATGGGAGCTCCTATAAACCAGTGCTTCTTAAACTTTTAAATGCCATGGACTTTTTTTGTGTGTGTGAAATGGTGGTAGGCCTAGAAACTGATGAATTTAAATAAATAAAGGTTGATTAACATGCTGAATGGAAACAATATTATTTTTTCCTTTTCTATACATATAATGAAACTTGCTTACTATATGGCCCTAACCACTCGAAATTGCATTTCCATATCTACAAAAGTAAGCCACTTATCCCTATCTTGATCTAGTTCCATCTAGTCCATTTAATTAAACCCTATCTCTATCTTTATCACTTACTTTTTCTCGCGGCCCCTTCTATCCCACCACCCAGACACACCACCCACATCCAGACCACCCAGTCCCCAACAATGACAAGTTGGTCTGTCAGTAATTGACCCAGGGACCCTAACTTATTAGGTGGATACTCTACCTACTGAGCTAAGGCGTTGGACTCGTTCGTCATCGGTGAATAAATACAATCTTAGCTAAGGCGATTGGCCCTTTTCATTTGGCGTGGAAATGCAGAGCCGTGGGAACAAACAGTTATCTTCAAGAATTTTTTTATTGTTTTGCAATGTTCTTTTCGGAAACGGTTTGTTCAAGAGTAAACGCATGTTGATTAAGTTATAATTTTTATATACACACCTACTCTGTAATTTTAACAGTGATTAAATATCGGTAAAATTGACTTTTTCAATAGAAAACTGCCGGTTTCATAGCAAAAAAATAGTAAAATGTAACAATTAATAAACATTGATACATTATCTTAGAAGGGGTGTTGAAAATATTAACGTAAAAATTGCACTCTCTCTCGAGAAAACTGATATTTCCAAACGTATGATTTCTCCACAAAGCCTGTCCGGTAGCTAGCGCCATCTACTTTTTCCGTGATCCATCTGTTCTTGTGGGTGTGGAATGATACTTTGGTCGGTTGTGAAGACACGCCACGCCGTTCACCCTCCCAACCACCATCCCACAAAATAGGTTTTAGACTTGCACTCGACAGGGCCAAGGACCTTAAAAGCCTTCAAATCCCCGCCCAACGCTGCTGGTGGTAAAAGTTATCGGCACCAAACGTTAAGTTATTTAATGATGCTGTAAGCGTTCGCTCCCCTTGTGCACGGACCATAAAAAGAAACGTATGCCAAGACCGTTTTATGTATTTGAAATCGTTCTGCGCTCATTAAAAGGGACGTATAGAGGCTAAAACAAAATTTTAACGGAGCGAATATCAATCATCCACACGCACTTATGTCATAAAGTAAATTAGATTTGCAACCATGCTCATTTTGTACACTGGATAACTGCTCAGCCACAGCTTAGAGATTTTGGCGGTTGTAATCTCGGTGGGCGGTGCCAAAGTAGGTGAGGAACGAGTCATTCGGAGTTCACTAAAATTATGTATTAAGTGCTTGCAGCTCTTAATTTTTGTTTTTATTTTTGTGCTCCGCTTCTTACTACCTGTCAGGTATTTTCGTATATTGTCATCAATGTGGTAAGAATGAGGAAGTTATAGTGCATCTGTATTTGCTTCGAGGGAGAATGTAATAAAACACTTTAATCCACCAGTCTGAATTTCGAACTCGACATCACCTTTACCAGCAAACTAGATTAATTGCATTAGTTAATATAATCTTCCTTTTTTTGTGCACCACGTCTTACTAGCCATTCATGCTAACCGACTATTTACACTAATAGGTATTTGCGTACAACCCAAACAGGTAGTAAGATTCGGTGCTAATAATAATACACTAATAGGGTAGGAATGAGGAAGGTAGAATTTAGAGGAAATATATCCCCATTTTCATGGGGGAAGAGTGGAAAATATTTAGGAAAAACATCCTCAATTTAACTGACTATAATTCGAACACTAACTTTACTATCAATGTAAATCAAGACTAGCACGAGAATGACACGTTAGAGACCATGCGACCACCGAAGTGGATAATTAATATTATTAAAAATGTTTTTATCACTGATGTAAAGATTATTTTTAAAATTTTGGTTCGATGGCAGAGTATGTACACAATATTGTTACTAGCAGTCACGAGCTTCCAGAGCTCTTAAAACGAAATACTGGCCTCAACTGGCAGATAAAGCATTCGATTCAGCCTCCCTTGTAGCAATTCTACGGACCACCACTGCAAGATAACAATCGCACTGTGTAGTCCAAACGCCACGCCAAAATCAATATATATTCACCTCATAGTTTAATTGTATGGAAGGATGAAACACTTACTCATCCTGGTTTAGAAAAATATGCTATTATTCGTGAATATGCGCGAGAAAATCAAATAAGACAAGTACAAAAGTGTTTAAATAAAAGTTAGAATACGAGTAATATGGTTGTACTGACTCATTCGTGTACAGTTGTTAAAAGTAACAGTCGGGACATTTTCACATTTAAATAAAAGTTTCAAACATACAAAGTTGAGATATTTTTTCTTATACTTAATTTTGTTTTGGTTTCAATAATTCAGCGTTAGAAATTTAGTATAAGTGGGCAAACGTGCTACCAGCTGATCTAAGGTGTCAGGCTATACATATTTTTCTGCTCACTAAGTCAAGAGCTTATGGTTTGATTCTTGTCATGGCCGATAGGTTTATAATTTGTGAAATTGGGACTTCACGCTTTGACGGTGATAATTTGATGGGGGAGGAGGTTTTTTTAAAACTCACTATTCAAAATAATACGTGATAGTTCTTGAACACTTTATAATATTCATTCTATAGTTAGCTGATATTTGAAAAAATACTATCGGTAGGAATCTTTGTATTGGCTCTACTTTAAACCAAAACAAAATAATGTTAAATACCACTTTTTTAGCACCACGTCTTACTACCCGTTCGGGTTATACGCTTATGTATTAACTACGCCGGGGGTTTTAGGGATTAGGAGGTTATATTTAGAGAAAATGTACCCGAATTTGCTTGGGAAAAGGTAAAAACTATTTTGTAAAAACCACCCTCGTTAGACCCGACCGAGATTCGAACCTCGATCTCCCCGTCATCGGAAGTCTAGTCTACTGCTAGAGTAGCGCGCTAGACCATGCAGCTACTGAAGTGGGTTGCACTCTAATATAATATAGCCTGAGGCTTATGAATTTAAAGTATAACGAACCAGAATTCTCCTGAACATATGATGTAAATCCCTAATACCCGCCTCGGTGGCGTAGTTGGCTAACGCGCTAGTCGTGTTGAGCCCGACTGCCGAGGACGGGGAGATCGAGGTTCGAATCTCGGTCGGGTGAACTGTGGGTGGTTTTTCCTAAATGGTTTTCCACCCTCCCTCCACGCAAATGCGGGTTCACTTCCTCTATTCAACCTTCCCAATTCCTAATCCATTAGGGTAATTAGTACTTAAGCGTATAACCCAAACGGGTAGTAAGACGCGGTGCTAAATAATAATAATAATAAATCCCTAATAATGTAATAAAATACATCCCGATTGAATATGAACAACCTCTTTAAGATACATGTGATTAAGTTGGGAAGTGTAGGGAACTCTAAAGTTAAGGCCAGTGTTTTTGAAGTTTTAAAGCAAACCATATTTTTAGACAGAATACATAAATTATGACTCCTGTGGAAACAAAGAGTTTAATTCTCTTCACATGGTAATATCAACAGTTGTCTGTTATCAACAGTATATCTGTCATGCGCATAGCGACATTAGAGGATAAGTTCTTTAAATGAAGACAACAAGTTGTAATAACATTCCATGTACACCCTTGACGGATATTCAAAAACTGTTGATATCACCGTGTAAAGAAAAATTAAACTTTATATTTCTACGGAAGCAAAATTTTATTTATTTTGGAAAAAAAAAAAGTTTGCTCAAAAAACTGGAAGAATACTGCCCTTAACTCGCAACCCCTACTATCCCACTCTTAACTCTACTCATTCATCTGCTTTATCTTCATTAAATATTACTTAAGGAAATATAAGCGGCTATATTCTTTCTCAAGAGGTTAGAACACCCTAACTTTGTAAGTAGACAATTGCAAATTTAATGCACTATAATCAAAATGTCGTTGCTGTGTGTGTCAGTCTTAAAACGTCGCTCTAATATCAGTATACATTTTATCACCAAGTGAAATCCTTCTACCGCACACACACTTGCAAACTTGTAACCTGAAGCTCTTGTCTCAAGCTTGTATAGTTTGGCAAGAAGAAAGGGGAGGGGGTGGGTGTGTCGGTTGTGAAACATTTATTACTCTACAAGTTACTTTACGCTTAGTTTGTGCGGATAGCTCTAAAGGGTGGGGTAAAAGGGAGTATGGGGACTAAACGAGGTCTCGCCTGTGCAGTTAAATGTTTGGGGGTTGATGAAGCGATTCTTGTCTCTCGTCACGATTACATTCTTTCTTAGTTGGTGGGATTCGGTATGAACAGTTTATGTAAAAGGGGGCGGGGTGGGTAAATATCCTCCTTTTACCCTGGGAAGGCTGCTTTAAAATATATACTGTAAGATAAGTCAGGTGCATTTTCTTTTAAGAGGTTGTCAATCTGAAACTTCACCTATAAACCTGTAAGGTTAAAATCAAAGTCTGCTTACCCACTGCTATGAAACAGAACCAACATTGAACAAAACATTTTGTTCCACGAACAAGAAAAACGGTTCGACGAAGATTTTTTATATATACACATATATATAAAAATCGAAGACTACACACAGACCAAAATTTTGTTTTAAGAGAGGATTTTTTTTTCTCGAACATCGAACAACTGTCTGACAATGTTTGGTTGTAAAATGTTCGATGGAAAAGTTCGAAGAACAATGCAAACTGCGCATGCGCAATTCAACTCACTTTTTCTATACGTTTGCGAAGAGTCCTGCAGTCCGTCACAACCATTAGTTTGTGTTTTAGTATATTTGTGATTTATAACCATGATAGAAGAGATTGAAGTAGATGTGTATAAATTGGATGAGATCAACACTTTGTTTATACTCAGCCTATTTTTATGCACGTAACCGACCCAAGGGTATAGTGTGGTGTAGTGGTCGGCGCACCTGGCTACGAGCCTAGGGGGCCCGGGTTCGATTTCCTATTGGTACCTTGGGTATCTTTCCCCAATGGTCACCAGTATTTGGTTAATTAGGCTTAAGTTAGATCTGAGTGTTTCCACTGGTTCTACACCCTCATAGTCACTATCACCATCATCTCATCTCAACATGGAAAGAGCCTCCAAGGAAAGGATGTACGATTAGTAGATTTGGGTGTCCCCTGGGAAACGTTACATTAGTACTGATTAATATTTCCATAAACTGGGCTCCGGATGATGTAGCCCGATGCGCAATATTAATATATAATACTATTCAAGTAAAAGACCAAAGGTTGGAAAAATAATTAAACTCATATCTTCCTAGCCCTTCTTAGGGATGAGTAAGTCCGAATTTTAGAGGTAATCTACCTGCATTCACGTGAAAGTTGAGTGGTAAACCATTAAGGGAAAACCACTCTCAGTAAACCCAAACGGGATTCGAACCCCGATCTCCCCTCTTCAGCAGGGCAGTCTAACACGATAATGACGCCATAAAATATTCGGCCACTGAAGCGGGTCGGGGAAAGTAGTTAAATACATTTAAAAATAATAATATATCGGTGTTAAAAGGTATACTCATTTCACAAAATTATTTGGTCAAATTTGAAATGTTTTCATTTATTTAAAAAAATTATTATATTAAAGCTTTTTAACTTAGTTTATTAGAATTACAATTTCGAACATAAAAGAATATGCTTATAGAATTTCTCTAGTCTTTTTTTAATTTGTGTCTTTTCTTGTGAAGTTCTTGTGTTCCTTCTTCCTTTTCAGAATGAATTAAAAGCGAGTAGAAAGTAAAGTTTGGATTCAAAGTAGATTTTGGTGAAATTCAAAATCTTTGTACTAGTCTTGAGAGCAGTATGAACTCCGCTTCACTGAACAAAACTATCCGACGTCACTCAGAATTTTAATCCAAAGTTTTAATGAAATCGGTTTCATGACATGTCTAATAAGTTTAGCAGTTTTCGTGACAATGGTCTCTTTGTGAAACAGTTACCTCACCTTTAATGCCTACTGACTATACTGCAATTAACTTGAAATTTTAAAAAAGACATGATATTTTGGGAGGAATTGAAATTGCGAGGATTTAAGTTAGTTGATAAAGAATAACCCATGTGGAACGCAGCTCTTTTCCAGTGTCAAGACTAGTTTGATTCCGAAACTGAACATACATTTTAAATGTCATGTTTAAAATCAACCAGCAATATTCTACTTACCCACTTCGGTGGCCGCATGTTCTAAGACGCTACTCTCGCAGTAAAATAGACGGTCATTGATGGGGAGATAGATATTCAAATCTCAGTCAGGTGTACTGAGGGTGGTTTTTCCAAAATGGTTTTTCCACTTTCCCTTCACGGCAATGCGTGTACACTTCCTCTAAATATAACCTTCCTAATACCTAAAACCATTACCATAACTAGTACCTAGGCGTATAACTCGGACTGGGGTTTTATATATATATATATATTTATACCACCCCATCTTACTACNATATATACATATATATATACCACCCCATATATATATATATACTACGTGCTCTACATCCTATTATCCACCCGGAATATTCACACACTAGCCAGTCTCGTGATATATCGGTCAGAGCCCCTGGCTTCTGACCTAGAGGTCCTGGGTTGGATTCATGGCTGGTGCTGTGGAAATTTCCTCGAAAGGAAAATAGTTTCCCTAATCACCAGGGTTTGGTTAATTTGGCTTAAGTTAGATTAAAAAACTTAATTGATTTTACCACGTCACACCCACTTTCATCATCCCTACATCTCATCGGGAAATGTAAAAAAGCCTTTACAAAAAGGATATACAATTAGTACATCCGGGGGTCCCCTTTAAAACGTTACATTAGCACTGGATAATATATCCGCAAACTGAAATATAGATTGATGTATCCCAGACATGCCATTGCTATTATTGTTCGCATACTTACACTAATGGGCTATAGAAAATGAATGTAGAGTGTATAGGAAGTGTGGCTCATTTGTGGCATGAAACTGATAAACAATTTAGGAAAAGCCACCTCATTCCACCTGACCTAGATTCGAACTCTGACTTTCACCGTCAAACCAGACTATGACAAACTGACGCCTTCTCACAAGGGTTCATCGAGGCTTTTTGAATAAATTAAAAAATAAAGGGACGTCATTATAGAGTCCACGTGAAAATATTGTCGGATGTTCTGTAATATTATGTATTTTATAATGATTGGAAGCATAATCCCAATTAAAATAAAAAGAATTAAGGTAAATACGTTACAAATTGATAGGATTAGCTGAGATGATTATATTCTGAACTTTAGATTCATGCTCCCATTATGAGATAACGATAACTAAAATATAATTTGCAATCTATAACAACACCATAATCACTAACACCAAATTACCTTTTACTAAAATTGTATTGTCAAGTTTAAATATTAATGGGCATTCATTTGTTAGAACACGGTTGAATGCCGCTATAAATGTATCGTCTACAACTACATCATACATACACAGTTTTAATTGATAAGTATTATTAGTATTATTAGCACCGCGTCTTACTACCCGTTCGGATTATACACACTTACGCTAATGTATAATGGTAGGGTGATTGTGAGATTAAATAGAGGACCTACAGCTTAGGATCCGAACCACGGTGTAGCCCTGGAATTCTACACAACACAAGTTGTGATTAATACACGTGTTGTCAGAGGTGAAGGAAGGGTTTGGCAATCAGATAAATCTGTGCCGGGACCGAGGATTGAACCCCGCACCTCCAGAATAGAAGTCTGACACCTTACCCCTAGACCACCAGGTCACCGTTAATTGATTAGTAAATGTTTCCATCCTCCGTCCTTAAAGTAATGATCATATAAACATACAGCTTGGACAGGTATTAAGACGTGGTGTTAAATATTTATATTTGTATAGTAGGATTTTGGTATGAGAAAACTTATGAAAACATACAAACATATATTTTAAGACCAAAATGTACACAATTTATTCGTTAGTTAATTTTATTTTATAGGTATCAATATTATTTATCAAAAGTGGCGAATGCAAATAACATAACTTGACCTATGAACATATAAAAGAAGATCCAGCAACTTTTCCAGATGTCAGATAAGATTATTAATATAGTCATTGGACTTTATATCTATATTCCGTCACCGTCAAATCAGACCAGATAAAATGCTTTGGTCGCCGCTTGGCCACCGGTATTGTTACTTCTTAAATTATTTCCCATTCTCTCTTCACGTGAAAGCTCTTAAAAACATACCTTCCTCATCCTTACCCAATTTTATTGAATATTAATACCATAGCCCTACCTTCCTCATCCTTATTCCAATTGATTAAATATCAATACCATGTCTTTCTCATCCTTACCCCATTTGATTAAATATTTAAAACATGTATTTCTCATCCTTGCCCCATTTGATTAAATATTAAAAACATACCTTCCTCATCTTTACCCCATTTTATTAAATATTAAAACTATGTCGTCCTCATTCCTACCCCATTTGATTAAGTATTAAAAAAAGTTTTCCTCATCCTTACCTCATTTGATTAAATATTAAAACCATACCTTCCTCATCCCTACTCCATTTGACTTAATATTAAAATATACCTTCCTCATCCTTACCCCATTTGATTAAATATGCGGATAACTCTAACGGGTCTTAAGACGCGGAATATTAAAAATAAAATACTCCTAGTAAACACTTGCTCATGTCTGTACAACAACTAGAGTAGTCATCCCATGACGGTATTATGGTAAAAAAACAATGTTTCGAAAGTAAAAGTGAGGGGGGGGGGGTCTGTGCTGGCAGTAGTACAATGTTGGTTTGTGTGTTAAGACGAGTGGTTACTGGATTGGCATCGATCCAGGACTGAGGGGGTAGATTCTCTCCAAATAATTGTCTGACCAACTTATACACCACGCCAGAAGTTGTCTTCAAGTTGAAACTGGCTGTGCGCCAACGGAGATCATATTTTACACACATTATAATACATGGACTGAGCACTGTGAAGTGGGTGTCTGTCTCTTGGTCTATCTGTAGTGGGGTCTAGGAATTTATTGGCGTAGATGAGATGTGCGATTTCCAAGCTTATTGCCACTTTGCGGTCGAAGCCAACGATTTGATTTATTTTTAAAAAAAATAACAAATAACATAACTACCGGTATTTGGGTTTTTGTCATTAATTATAAATATGCAACCTCTTTTCTCTACCACAGAGGAATAATAAGGTAATGGAACGAAAATGGCTACCAGGTCGCATAATTATTATTCACACCATCTTATCGGATGTGAACAAATATTATTATTATTATTATTATTATTATTATTATTATTATTATTATTATTATTATTATTATTATTATTATTATTATTATTATTATTATTAGCACCGCGTCTTACTACCCGTTCGGGTTATACGCACTTACGCTAATGTGTAATGGTAGGGTGATTGTGAGATGGAGTGGAGGACCTACAGTTTAACGTTGGATCCGAACCACGGTGGAGGCCTGGCATTCCTCACATTCACAAGTTGTGTGAACAAATAAAGTACTCTCTTAAAACGAGGTTTTTTTTCGGCTTAAACAAATACGGCTTACATTGAAATGTCGTAAGATGTCATTACGACCAATAATATGAATACGTTATTAAAGTAATTTTAAAGATTACAAAATAAGAATAAAATAAAAATAATTTACATTTGTATTAGGTATTAAATAATAATAAAAATTAATATCATTAAAAAAAACTAGAATGAAATATTTCCACGAATTGTTATCCTAGATCAAGGAATGCCAAACCATCAATCGCGAGCTATCGGTTTCTTGCGGCGACATTTTTGATAGCTAACGCTTCATCGGTCCCGGCACAGATTTATCTGATTGCCAAATCCTTCCTTCACCTTTAACAAGACGTGTATTAATCACAACTTGTGAATGTGTGAGAATACAAGGCCTCCACCGTGGTTCGGATTCCACGTTAAACTGTAGGTCCTCCCTCTCATCTCACAATCACCCTACCATTACACATTAACGTAAGTGCGTATAACCCGAACGGGTAGTAAGACGCGTTGCTAAAAATAATAATTTCCAATTTCCTTTATTATAGTGCTGGCCAACAGTCGTAAGACCTATGACAGGCCAGCACTGAAAAGTACACAAATACATTTATTTACACGAGAAAATATGATAAACAAAAATGGCTAAAAAATGGTATATGCTGATGAATAATTACGAAACAAGTAAGTAATTAATAATGATAAGAATACAAAAATAGCATCAATAACAAATAGCTAAAGAGTGGTTAAAATCAGTAACAATATGCAAAAAATAGATCAGAATATTGTAAATTTGAATATTATAAGCAGAATTTATACATGATAAATTATTGATATGCGATTTCCTTAAATAACTCTTTGACTTTAGCTTTCCTTTTATGATAGAAGTCAAATTCGACAAATCGAGAATTGGCGCTATGAATACGACCTATAGGGCTTACCTTATAAGAATTATTGATAAAAAATAATAAATAATAATAATAAATAAAAATAATATAGTAATAATAATAATAATAATAATAATAATAATAATAATAATAATAATAATAATAATAATAATAATAATAATAATAATAATAAATAGCTCACGCGTGTTGTTTTTTTTGCAGTAGTAATTTTCATTTTAATATGATATTCCATGGTTGGGTGGCAGCACTGCACACACACACACCAGCTTACGGTAGATGTTGGGATGGTATATCAGCTGATGCACGTGCGCGTCATTGCCTTCTTGCGCTTGTTTTATTTAAATTATTATTCTTGCGTTTGTTTTATTTAAAGTAATTTCCAAATGGTTTTTTCTGCACCTTTTTGATGTTAATGTAGGTTGGTGTACTTTTTTTTAATTAGCAACGCGTTATTTTTAATTGAGTTATAATTAGTGCAAATAAAATAGCAAAAATTTATCACTTCAATCCGGGATGGAATTCAAGGGGAAAAGGGGTTGTTTACTTTGCACCGTGAGTGACGAATATAGATGTGGGTAATAAAGGTAACATTGAACAAATAACTATAACGTTGAACAATATTACAAAACAACTCTTTCTGAAATGGACAACGATTTCCTTCCCAATAATGTCTTCAAGGAACGAGTATAAAAGATTTTAAAAAATCAAATTTATTTAATTCTCGGTCTTACAAGTTGAGAGTTACTTATGTCATTGTTATGCTAAATATTATTTGAGATGAGTAATAAAAACATTGAAGCTTAGTGATTTAAACTTAGTTCCAGGTGCTTACAATTATTGTTATAATTTCCAATGACAAAATTGTATATTGAATTTAAAAAATTTTGAGTGATAAGCAAATGATACTTCCACTTTTTCCAAATAATTAACACTGATTTTAAAACTCTACCTTCTGATGGTAAAACGTTTCAAGTGGACAGAAGTCAATTTTTTACTAAAAATACATGTATCATTAAAGCTTTCACTTTTGTATCTTACCTTGTATCCCAAATCATTGTTTAAAAAAATATTACGGAGATTGTTAAATGGTAAACGCGCTTTTACAGGCTTGCGTATTCGTTATGTGACAACTTTAAAACTAAAGCTGACATATCTGCGACAAAATATACTCAGTTTTCTGCCAATAGCTTGATAAGATGAGTTGAGGTTATGTTTGTTGATGCTGTTTCACAGTTTTTTTTTGTTGTTTTGTTAGCGCCACGTCTTACAATCCTTTCGGATTATACGATTATGAACTAATTACATAACTGGTTTTATGGATGGGGAAGGTTTTATATTTAGAGGAAGTTTATTCGTATTGGGTGGAGGGAGAGTGTAAAACCACTTTGTAAAAACCACCCTGATTACACACAATCAAGATTCGAACCTCAGTTTCTCCGTCTTCTGCAGTCTATTCTATTGTGAGAGTAGTGCCTTAGACCATGCGGTGGCCGAAGCAGGTTGCTTCACAGTTGAAAGACGACTTCGTTAAACGTTATTTCTAACTTCAGATTGATGTGAGTTAAACGTCTCAGACCTTCTCATCCGTATTTGTAAGGTTATTTTTCAGCGATTTTTCTGTAACAGAAGAACTTTTAAAAGTTATCCCCTTTAAAGGACGCGCTAAAGTTGATGATATTCCCTCCGAGTTCACAACATTTATTTTCTCTGGAAAATTACTTATACATGAAAGTAGACTTACATAATTTGAGATAAGATTTATGAAGTTAACTGAAGATTATATACCAAATGGGAGTATAAATGAAATCAATAAATGATTAATAATCTTAATACAGAGAGAGAGAGAGAGAGTGATGAATTTCTTGTTCCAATATCAAGACAACTGTGGAAAAAATATTAATAGAATGAATATGGATTGAATCCCAAAAATAATTATCAGCTATCGTCCTTGAAGCCGTTAACGAAGAGATGGAAAGAAAATCTTTGATTAAATTGTAACAGGCCACAAGGCCTGAATCCTGTGTGGAATAATAATAATAATAATAATAATAATAAGAAGAATATATCTAAACACGAGCATGTGTGTCACAACTGCTTTTACTTGTGTCAAAAATTGTTTTATTACTTTGTACTAGAAATATGAAAGCCCTCCACAATTGGTTTCTAGCCACTCTATTCAGTATCGAAACCTAGTGCTTCATACAAAAGTACGATGATTGAGCAAAGGACAAGTCTTCCGTCGTTTCAACAAACTGCTGCCAGCAATAATCGTGTTTTCCAAAGAACATGGTGCACACTGTACTGAAATTTAATATTTCGAGTGGTTGCGGGATGTCACGTTTCTTCTAGACATTATAGAAGAACTCAATAACTTGAACATACAAATTCAGAATTGGGACAAGGATTTAAAGGCGATATAATATCTTATATACAGACGTTTTCCAAGAAACCTGAACTCTGGGGTTGGAACCTCATCCAAGTAGACGTAAAACATTTCCCCTGTTTGAAAGATAAGCTAGCGAACGAAAGCAAATCTGAGCCCTACTCTTTGGAAAATCAAAATGAAATATTTCTAACTTTAAAGTAGAGTTTTGGCAAGGGTTCAGTGATTTCAAAAAAAGGTTAAGCTTCTTGCACCGTTTGTTTCAGCTTCTTTTATAGACATCGAGAGTGAAAAAAAAATCAATTATGTCATGCAACACTTGCAAGAAGATGACCCATCATAAAAATTGGTGTTTATAACTTTTCAAAGTGACTTAATCGTTGAATATAAGTTCAGTCCTCTTTTCTCGAGGGAAAATAATACAATCCTGGCTTATTTTGCAGTTCGATTGAAGGTACCTTTGTTAATCATCATTTTCATCTGAAGTTGGTAAAAAAAAATACAGAAGAAGGCTGACGGATAACCACCTAAAAAACTGAATTCTAATGGGAATGACACGTCAATCTACCAAACATAAATATGGATGAAAAAACTGCCATTTGTATGAGTAAGTTTTACATAAAGCAATTTTTTTAATATGTGGCTATCATTTTGTTTAAAAAATGAGTAGTCTATTTATTTCTTATTATTAAATAAGTTCAGCTTAAAACTAAAAAAAATATGTTTACATTTTAAAATTATTCCCACTGTAATAATAATGAATCCAAGTCACAAACTGTACACAGGTGTGAAAGCGGTGCCTCTGTGCAGGTTACAATAGTAACTAATATGTGATACAGCACATTTTCAAACTGGTTAGTTCAAGAAATAATCTTACATTTTGAAAGCATCTACAATATTCAATAAGTTTGTTGACCCCTGTTGTAAATCTAATATTTATTATTTATTTAGCACCGCATCTTACTACCCGTTCGGTTTATACGCTTAGGTGCTAATTACGCTAATGGACTAGGAATTGGGAAGATTGAATTTAGAGGAAGTGATCCCGCATTTGCGTGGAGGAAGAGTGGAAAACCACTTAGAAAAAGTCATCCAACCGAGATTCGATCCACGACATCCTCCTCCTCGGCAGTAGTTCAGAACGTAAATAACGCGTTAGCTAACTACGCCACCGAGGCGAGTATAAATCTTGTAGATTTTTGTTTTAGTCGAATACAGTAGTACTCCCATATTTGTTTTTGATTGGCTGAACGCAAGCTAACGTAAGAGCGTAAACACAAGATACAGACGATAGCCATGGCCGTCCCACAAACTGGTCCGACTATTCTGACACTAGGCTAAGGCCATACGAACGATTTTTCTCGCTGCGTTGAAACTGTTTTTGTCGCGCGAAAAATGGAAACCATGAGTTTCAATGGCGGGATGCTATACGAGCGGCAAATAACGCACGGCAGTGACACGTCACACTCGGCTTCAAGGTCATGTCGCGTTGGAATGCGTCGGGGTCCATTTTCCAGGCGACATATCCCGCCTCTCTACCTGCCACACGTGCGACAAAAATAGAGGGATGTTCCTCCACAAGGGTTGTACCTCCACGTTACAGACATTCTCGCAGTAAGTCTATTACTAATTATAGGATGAGTCCACCCTCTCGGTGGCGATACCGTCGCCTAATATTGACGGACTACAATCAATGCTGTTACAGCTACACATACATCACACAGTTTGGATTGGCAATTCATTTTACCTGGTATGCCTATAATAATTCGGAACGATGTTTGCTAGACTGAGATGTAGAAAATACTGAAGAGATTTCATGTGTGACAAGCGGTTTTTGTCGCTCTGTGTAGCCTCTCTCTCTCTTTCTTTATAAAATTTTGCAGCTACGGCTATTCTGCTTTTATCGCTCCGTCTAGCATCCCCTGTTCGACTTTTGCATCCGCGACTTTGGTAGCTTAGGTCTGGGCGGAAGCCTGAGAGTTCGCCTTGCGTGTTATCTGACAGCTTAAAGATTACAGAAAATACTTTAGTATATTAATACGTTAAGATATACGAACTGCAGCTGTCACTTTTGACAGATATTATCAATACCTTTAAAATAACACTAATAATAAAGTGAGATGCTATCAATATTGGTCGCAAACAAGTTAATATTTTCTAAAAGTGTCTTCCAGACAAAATCTTACCCCAACTGTGGTCTTTATACATTGCGATAGATTAGATTACATATACATTTTACAAGCTTAAGGGATGTGGAGGAATGCGGTAGTTTTTTTTTAGATTAATTGGTTAGAGGGTATTAGAAAATCACAGGGATAGATAAATTATGAAAAATCACCCCTAGTGTACCCGGCCGAGATTCAAGACTTGATCTCCTGTCATCGATGCTCTTATTTTCTGTTGGTCTGGTGCATTAACACACACGACCACCACTGCGGCTCATTCTGTTAGTTTGAAGGAAATAAGGGGCAGAAATGTAATAAAGCTGGTCAAATAAATAACATCAACATATTATTGTATCACCGAATTCAATAGATGAAAATGTCTGAAAATATTTTATCTCGCTTGATTATAATTATTTTTTTGTTTTTAATTTTTAACACCCATAGAATTTTGAAACGAACCACTTTATTTCTCAAAAGTTGGAACTTTCAAGTCAAAATAAATGTGAATTTTATTATGACGTGTGTTATGTAACATAGTTACGTGTTTTCTTTGAAACAACGGTTACGTTTACTTCAGTCGTTCTATCAGTAAAACTTTTCAAATTAATTTCCCAGTAGGCTTTCCTTCAGAATTGAATAACTTTTAAAATTATATAACCAATTCTAATATATAGATTTAGTTGTATTGGATAAGTGTTAATTTAAAAGGATTCGATTAAGGTCACAACATCCAGAGAATAACTCCATATGTGATTTTTTTTTTCCTCTCGAAAAGTTGAAATTTGCTGTATTGTATATTTTTAAGGTGTAATTTAAAAATAATCAACATCTTAGAATCACCCAAGGACTTATAAATTCTATAACCGCACTTTTAATGAATTCCTCATCAATTTTAATGTTCACATAAGGTTAGGCCAAATACACTCCAATGCAAACAAACATTTTAAAATTCACAATAAGTGGTTAATCATCGTTCTAAAAAAAAATAAGTATCCAGGAATCTTGCCCACAATGTGAGGATTATAATGTATGCTTAGAACTTAAAATAGTATATCGTATTGATTTTTAAAAAAGAATTGCCCTATTCAGGTACATACATAGACCCTACCAATTTTAATAGTATTATTTAAATTTAAAAATGACACCTGGATACGGGAATCAAACACCGGACCTTTGGCTTAGTTCCATCATGATATGCGCATTCATACAATTGTAATTGTATCATTGGTGGCAAAAAGCTTAACTACCGAGTTGAAGGTAGCTGCGTTACCTGATAGCTTGTGATCTTAATTGATCACACATTTGTAGCCAAAGATTTTCACACGTCCATCATAGACTCTCTCTTAAAATATGAGTGAAGAATTGCTCTGAGCACGGGACGATTCCTGAATAGCTCAGTGGTAGGGTATTGGCGTATTAAGTCAAAGGTCACGGGCTCACTTCCCGTGTTCAGGTGTCATTTTTCAATATAAATAATATGATAATTACATGCGGCTATTACCGTGACTAATAAAATACAATAACTTAGTTATTTGAGCTGTCATTTTGATTAAGTTTTTTTATTTTAAATTACCTCTTAACGATGCTGAAATGAAAAATATAAAACTAGATTAATAAAAATTGATAAAGTTTTGATCAAGAATAATCGTCTTTAATTGCTATCTACCCAAATTTGTGACCACGCGGGCAAAGGCGTAGTTCTTAAATTGTTTGGTTTTCCTTAATGAGGTCAGGGCTTGTATTCACAGCCATGTCTTCATTCGCGCAAAAATGCAGATACATTTCATCAAATTCATACCATTCTCATCCCTACAATAATAATGTAAGCATTCGAGTATGCCGGGCGAATAATAAGACATGAAGCTCAGAAAAAAATTATGATGTACACTAACGCTAACCTGTATTAAAATAATTTTTAAGTTGCCGCATTGGCACTAAATTGTACTAAAAGTATTGTTAAGTTCTTCACTGGTGCTAAATTGTCTTAAAAATAAATTGTTTATTATGTGAACTTATTTAAATATGGCTATACATAAGAATTGCTTATCATACCCACCTTGGTGGAAGCATCGTCTAAGGCGTCACTCTCGCATTAGAATAGACTGTCGATGACGGGGAGATCAGGGCTCGAATCCCGGTTGAGTGTTCTGGGGGGTGTTTTTCTCTAAATGGTTGTCCACTCTCATTCCAAGCAAATGCAGGTATTCCTCTATATTCACCCTTTTTCATCAATAACACATGAGCGTAATTAATACATAAGTGTACGACCCGAATGGGTATAAAATACGCGGTGCTAAGAAAAATGGATTATGATTTCTCAGAACCGGAAGCTTTCACTCTTCCATAAGAAAACATAAATCCTTAAATTAAAGGCAATCAAACATAACAAGTTTGCTTCTTTGTTTAGTCTCCGTGCTTAGGATAGTGATAGTTAATAATTAGTATTCAATCTGATATTCGTCTATTGTTTGGCTGCCAGTCCACTGGCGTTAAGTATAGCTAGCTGTACACTCTGTGTCAACTCTAGGTAGACCTATCTCTTTGTCACTGCGACTTACTACCTGTTCAGGTTATACGCATATGTGATAATTATTCTAATTGGGTAGGTATTAAAGGTAATCTACTCGCATTTGCGTGGAAGGAGGGTAAACAACAATTTAGTAAAAAAAAAAAACACCCTCAGTAGGCCCGACCGGGATTCGAGCCCCAATCTTCCCAATATCAGCAGGCCAGTCCAACACAAGAGTGAGGCCTGATACCATTTCGATAGTTTTTTAATTGATTCATAATACACTTTTTTATCGTTTGGTTTTTTTTTGTGCACCACACTTTAATACCGATCTGGGATGCGTATAACCCAAACGGGTAGTAAGACGCCGTTCTAATAATAATAATAATAATAATAATAATAATAATAATAATAATAATAATAATAATAATAATAATAATAATCTCCGTAAGTGTTTGACATATGAAATTACTTATCATCGCATACATTTGGATCTATTTATAATAAACATCTTTTACTTGAAATATTTTTTTTAAACCAAAAGTTTTCAAGCTATACAAAATATATATTTCTTTTAACTTTGCCAACACTTTAAGGTAAAGTATTACGACCATAAAAAAAATCTAGCCTAAGATGTTGATAGATGTTGACGTTTCGTGACCCCCCGAACCCTAAAAAGTGGTTTTTGCAGTGGCGTATGTATGTATGTCTGTCTAACCCTAAAATTAATGAAAAGAGAAAAACTCCATTTTCTCAAAATCGGCTATAATGATTCTATCTCTCTCATTTTAGACTCAATAGTCAATAATAACCTATTTAGTTGGTCAAAATTTATAAAAGAGAAATTAAATAGCAATGCAATAACCATAAGATGTGCATCCCCTAGTAAAATGACGAAAATTTTAACCTGAAGTCAACATTTTAATACGAAGTGTTGACCCTTGGGGACCCAATATCGATATTTTGTATTGATTCAAATATACAAATGAAGACGTTAATTCTTTAAAAATAAAATTATGGAATTTAAAACCATGAATAAAAAATGTTTTTCCTATGTCTAGCGCAATTTGTTCTCGGGTTTGCTAGTGTATATTATATTACGAATTTTGAGTAAATATTTCCATTTCTAAAAAATAGAGCGAGAAAGTTCGTGCGGAGTTCCGTACCATTTATTTAATAATCTATTAATATACACGTTCTAGGTATAATATAAACATCAGCACATGACTTACAAGATGACTTAACTTAAGTGAACACACTTACTACACGACCTGATGAACACCCACCGTCCTCATCCTGTTTGATTTCCTGATGAGATGGTGTAAGTTCTAATCCCAGAGGGTGTACTTCGGTGTATTATTTTCTTAAATGGCTTCCCACTTTCTCTCTCCCCACAAAGGAAAGCACATTTCCTTTTAACTGTACCGTCTTCGTCCCCTACCCCATTGGTGTGGATATACTGGACGGGTAGTAAGATGCGAGTCATGGTATAGAAAAAAACACATTTCCCACCAAACACTAATCTCTAATATTAAAAACTAATATAGGCTATTATGTACAGTACAGTACAGCAGTACTGTTGTAGGAAGGAAAAAAAACTCCATGGCGTTAGCCTACAATCAAGCATTGCCGACCGAGCGGCCGCCGTTTGTTGGTAAAGATACTGCCAACATCTGTGGCTAGCGGATGTAATGTGGTCGCCATAATGAACCCCCGGCCATTAATCTTAGTTTTCTAGAATGGAGCTGATAATGTTTTCTAATCAACGTAGTCCATCATTCGTCCTCACGTGGCTAAGTTGACCTCGTTCCAGACCCAATGCTTCACAGAAACCTAGCCTTGCTCCTGTTACAGGATGATTTTCATAGAAAGGGCCTTTCAGAAAGTACGATTTCCCATAAAAAATTGGACTGTACCCACGAATGACAAAAACTTGATGCTTGTGATAACTTCGTAGAGAAGTATCAAATAACCGTTTCGGTGGCCGCGTGGTCTAATGCGCCACTCTCGCAGTAGACTATACTGCCGATGGTGGCGAGATCGATGTTTGAATCTCGGTCAGGTGTACTGAGGGTGGTTTTTTCCCCTAAATGTTTTTTCCACTCTCCCTCCACGCAAATGCGGGTAAACTCGCTCTAAATTTAACCTTGCTAATACCGAAAAACATTAGCTAGTGCATAAAAGTATAACCCGAACGGGAAGTAAGACGTGGTGCTAAAAGAAAAGTATCAAATTGTTAATCCTTTTGTTTCGTTCAGAGTGTACTTTAATATCCACATGCCACGACCAAATAGGCTGTTTAGACTGTTCGGCTGACGAATGGCATAGGGATCGGCTGTCCACATTAATGATGGCAGAGACTTGAATGCCAACCAGTTGTGCAATTATCTATTAAATGCATTGTCCGTACATAAAGACACAAAGAGTTTTGGTATTGCTAGCCTATAGCTATTGGGAATATTAAAAAAAATTAACAGAATTGTGTGGGACAGCTATTTCTACATTTTGAAGTCTTTTTTATTATTTTTAGGACATGAAAGGTTTTATTCATTCGGATATACTGTTTTGTTTTATGTCTGGCTCCAAGTGTCTCTTTTATTTTATAGCCTACCGGCTTTTTGGTCTAGTGATCAGCGCAACTGGCCACTGATCAAGAGGTCCCGGATTAGATTCTCAACGATACCATAGGTATTTTTACTTTCTCTCTATCTTACAGGTAGAGAAAGTATGGTGATCGTCAAAAAATTCGAACTCGAGATTTTGATGAATTTTGA
>CABFWO010002313.1:0-111028 GCA_902155825.1 Timema genevievae
AATCCCGCCTCTGTTTTAGTGTTACTAAAACTGGTCCTCCGGAACTAAATTTAATTTTATATAATTTTAATTTTAATAAGCAGATAACTCATACAACCTCTATGCGCCAATATTGGCACTATCTACGGCAACATAGGTGGCCACTAGGTCGCTGCGAATTGACAACATGGACCCCCTTCCCCCCCAACACCGAATGGTGCATAAAACATGCAATATTTTTTTACGAAACATGCATCATGTGACATGGAATACGTAATATAGAACGACACATAGTACACTGGAGAATCCAGTCTTAATGGACTCGTCTAACGAAGAGGCTGCTGCTGCTATTAACAATTTTTATTATTATCAAAGTTGAAAGAACAAACGACCAGGATTGCCACTATTTTCTTACTACCAAATTCCCAGTGGTTTGCACGTTTTCCAGAAGCAATTCCAATTTTTATTTCAGTCAGCTTAGATTGAAGAAATGAGTAATAAAGTTTCATTTTTTATCAAACTGATCAGGTTTTAAAGTCATGTAACTTACAGTTAAAAAAGATGATTTAAGATTTTTGGGGAAATAATATCTTCTGTCACTTCACACACAACCCTTGTTTAAGGGGAAATAAGGCACGTTTGAATCAGCTTGCTTAACTTTTTTTCAGTTCACTTTTTCGTCCATCCAAAGACTTGGGTACTATTTTAAAATGTCAGTTAAATGTCCCTAATTAACAAATATTCCAGTATTTTTACAAGCTTCAGCAAAATGCCCTGTGTTTATCCAGATGTTTACACACACACACGCATAAAGACACACACACTAAAAAATCCCTGTGTTTTCCAGATGTGTGGACACCCTGACGACGTATAGTACAAGTACTGGAACAAAATATGTATCCTGCAACAAACTGAGGCCGTGACAAAATATCAGTCGAGCAAGACATTGTGAAATAATCACCGGTAAAAATCACCGATATTTAAAAAAAAAATTGTCACGGTCGTATCCGATATCATAAAATAGCAGTTTTTTCCCCATTCCTGAGCAATAACTAAACGCTTGATGCGGGCGAAACACGGAACAGTGATCCAGTCTACTCAATCATAGCGTGTCACGTGTCACATGCTGTACATGCATACAGCAACGTGTCATGCACCCTCCCCCCTCCCTTCCCGATCTTAAGTGTATCACTTGTCCGACAAGTGTTCAATCACCGATGGTGAATGTCTCATATTGCATGCAACGTACGTTATGTGTCCGTTTCATCAGGGGGTGAAAGCTGACTAAGACCGATTTCCTTCAAGGTGCGGCCCAAGGGAGCGAAAGTATTTTTAGAGTTTTTTTATAGAAATAAAATTTTTTGGACAAAATAAATCAAATATTTCTCCAGTAGCAACATAAGAGTTTAGTTTTATCCACATGCTAATATCAACATATCTTGAATATAGGTCAAGGGTGTCCTGGAATTTTGTCAAAACTTTTTCTCTTATTAAGTCTATTCGCCACAGGAGTGGTAACTGACAGCTAGCAGAAGATGTAAACACAGTTAAAAGAAAAAAAACATTATTATAAACAAATTGTTTGTTGTAAAAGTTTTTACTGTCAAAAGTGACAAAAGCTCAGCACATGGTCTTGAAGATCATCTGGTTTGGCGAATGGATACATAAGAGTAGATCTAGTACTTTTTTCTAGCTGTCAGTTACCACAAATCCTATGGCGAATGGACTAGGCCTGTATATATAATAGGGTTTATGGTAGGAAAATCGGGCTATATATAACTTAAACAAAGGTTTGAGTGTTAAGATGGGATGGAAGGGGATGCGAACAAAGTTTAATTTTCTTCGCATGTTGATATCAACAGTTCCTGAATATCTGTCAAGAGTATAACAGCATTATCTAACACACTTTTTAGATGAAGATAAAGAGTTGCCATTAAACTCCAGAACACCCTTGTCAGATATTCAAGATATTTCGAGGCCACCATGTGAAGAACATTAAATTCTATGTTTGTACTGGAACAATATTTTTTTTATTTTGGCAAAAAAAAATTGTTTTGCCATAAAAACTGCAAAAGCACTGGTCATTTCTCGCAAGAATAGCTCCTGCGACACTGCTGTTCGTTACGTATAGTTCAATTTTTATAGGAATAATCTATAAAAGTTACTAAATTAGGATTTTAGTAGAAGGGACAGTTTAGAAGAAACAAACACTTTATTTTCGCGGTCAACATTCATAACAGGTTGCTACTATATGATTAGTGTTATTTAATAGGTATTCAGACTATCTATCAAAAGTGACAGCTACAGATCATATGGCTTAACGAATGCTTATATTAAAATAGTCTCAGTAACTTATGTGACTGTCCTTCCTACCAGAATCCTACTTTAGATTTATGTAGGCCTACTTTCACTAATACGTACGTCAAGACATGTGATATGCAGCGGTCACTTTTGATTGATAAAATGAACAACTATAAAATAACGAAAATAATGTAGTAAAATATAATCATTGTTGACCACAAAAAAAATATTATTTTCTCAAAGTTCCTTCCTACTAGACAATGACAGAACGTTAGGGGAAAAAAAAGTATGTTAGTTAATGTATAGCAATTTTTTTTACTATAGATAGTTTTAACGTGGACTTTTTTAAAAATTTGATTATATTTATACCAGAAAACGATTTACGAAATAACTTGATTCTAAAAGATGATTTGTTAAAGAGTCATGCCGGGAATCGAGCCCGTTACCCTTATTTACACATCTTTAGTACTATGCCGGGATCACAATCAACTTAACTTTAACCTAACGTAACGTTCACTTAAGGTTAACTTAAGTAGAAAACAAATGTGTGATCACGATTCACGTAACTTAACGTAACAACTCGAGCCAAACTTCTGCATTCTAGGGTACCTATGTGTTTTGATCTGTGATTTGTACTGTTTGTAAAGTGATGATCTGTCTGTGAATGTTTACAGTTTTCAATCGATATAATAAATATATATTACTAAACTTTTTTGATAAATTTAGCTTTCCTATTTTGGTTTAATTATCTTGTTTCATTGTCTGATCACTAGAACTTAAGCTAAAGAGTAAACATTGGTCATAATACCAACAAATGAATTACTAAATAGCCCTGTAGACGTCACTCGCATAATGATTGGCTGGCTAGATCACGTGATACCCTTCTTGTAACGTTCACTTAACGTGAAAGACCTCCCAGGACATCTATTACGTTAAGTTAGCTTGCAAGTGAACGTTAAGTTATTATTATTATTATTATTAGCACCGCGTCTTACTACCCGTTCGGGTTATACGCACTTACGCTAATGTGCAATGGTAGGGTGATTGTGAGATGAAATGGAGGACCTACAGTTTAACGTGGAATCCGAACCACGGTAGAGGCCTGGCATTCCTCACATTCACAAGTTGTGATTAATACACATCTTGTCAGAGGTGAAGGAAGGGTTTGGCAATCAGATAAATCTGTGCCGGGACCGAGGATTGAACCCCGGACCCTCAGCACAGAAGTCTGACACCTTACCCCTAGACCAAACGTTAAGTTAACTGAATCATGATCGCTTCCATTTAAGAACACGAGACGAACCTTTACGTTAAGTTAACCTCAAGTGAACGTTAAGTTGATCGTGGTCCCGGCATTACGAACAATTTGTTTTACGCACAGTTGGTTTTACGGTCAGGTAGTTTTACGGTCAGGTGGTTTTACGGTCAGTTTGTCTTAGGCACTAAAAGTTTGTTTTAAAATCAGTTTGTAGTCGTGGTAGGAATGAGGAAAACAACATTTTAGAAGAAGTGTACCAACGTTTGTGTTGAGGTATAGTGAGGAACCATTTTGGAGAAAAAAAAGCTCTCACTCCACACGGCAAGGATTCGAGCCCAGACCGTGGGCTAGGAACATAAAAAACATATTTTGCCGTAAAGATATATATTTTGGTATAGCAATCAAAATCTCTTACTTTGAATCTAAAAATCTAAATTGTTTTCAAAATAAAGTAATGAAAATGGTTTAACGAATACCATAAGAATTCACAAATAATGTAGTAGGTATTCAGTAGTTAAGACTTACGAGATTTAAGCATGGTAGTGAATCTATCGCATTCTAGTAAAGTTATAGTATTATAGGCTAACTACAAAATTTACTTCAATCTACTATGTTATGGCGCTGTTAGATAATTATTTCTTGTCAATGGTAAACGTATTTAAGGCAAACAAAAAACAAAAATTATATTTTTAGGGAAAAGCTAAGTATTATGTTGTCGTTTGTAAGCTACATTAATAAGGATGGAATTTGGAAATGCACCTTTCACCTGGGGAGATCCAAGATGATAACCACATTTTGGGAGGAAATAAACTTTCCCAGTGTACCCTGTCGATTATTGAACTCCAGCCTTTAGAGACCGGGTTAAGCTCATTAGTACACCTTGAATCGTTATTATTGTATTTTTGATTGTGAGATCAATCAATAAAATGTAAAAGAATAGATTGATTTATTTCATGTTTGAATATTAATTATAATTAGCCTCATTGTTGCTTCTAAGTAAAATAAATAAAACGCAAATAGGTGGCAGTGATTCTTCAAAAATAGAACAAGGTTTTGTTATTCCGTCCCTAAAAGACGTATTGTTATTCGTGAATTATAATGACATTAACTTACACATGACAGAGTAACCTCTTAAACACACTATAAAAGACAACTTCATTTTGGAGTAAAGACAATTAAATGCTAACATTGGACACGAAGAGATATATTGTTTACAAATCATTCATATTTTAGAATTATAATGTATGATACAACAATTAGAACCTATTTATTTTCGCTCATTGTTTATGTTGCATCACCAACTTAACAAATTAACACCCCCTGTGTAATGGATAAAAGTATGAAAGCATATTGTTTATTTCAAGATACAAATTCTGCAAACTAAAATGTAATTCCTTCACAGCAGGGTATCTGCTTTAAAGTTAAAACTCAAATTTACAGCTATGTTTACGTATATTTGTGAATGAGAAGGTACAAGCATTAGGTTAAACATTATTTTTGAAAATATTTATGCAATAATAAACTATTTTTTCTCACAACAATAAATTAAGGTTAAATAAAAAAATCTAAGAGTATTAAGAAAGGACTGACAAGTGAATAAAAGCCTGCATATGTTATTTCAAATATTATGTACTATAAATGCCAAAGCATTAATCTTTTCACTTTCAATATTAATCTTTTAAAACTTACCATCCCTGGACTTCGAAGAAGAGTTGCTGGAATTTTTGTCCACTTGACAGTTCATACTTCATGCGAAACAACCACGATGTATGAAATAACCCAGTCTCACCGAATCAAAATAACCATATCGAATAATCCAAATAAATTTACACTAATCACCACACAATGAACACGGCCATGGAAAAAACCTCCATTGCCGACTCAAAACACGACCTACTACTTTCCTGTGTCGTGACCATCTTTGTAATAGCTGCTTCACTCAAACGCCTGAAGGTCGCAGCACTGCACTGTGCTGCATTCATTTCACAGCCTTCTAAAATTTATTATTGAAGTCAATGCCACCAACTAAGAAATTTAAGTTATACCCTGATTTTGGTTGGAAAAACACTAAAGAAAATTTAAACATATTTCTTTTCGGCCAGCATTGATAAAGTTTTTGTGCTATTTTATAGATTTTTATAGTATCAATCAAAAGTGACAGCTGCAGATAACATGACTTGATAGCTGAATATATTAAAATTGTTTTAGTAATTTTTGTAACTAGCTCTTACTATTCTCACTACCAAAATCCTACTTTGCATGCGCTCGTTTGATATTATTTTATTTTTGTTCTTCAAAATAAGCTTATTTGAATCCGTAGACCTAAAATATAATATCTTTTGGACGTGAGAGGAAACAATATATACTCAAACGTCTTATTCTCGTCTAAAAAATATATAAAATACTTAAGGGAGTTAATGTTTGTATGCTATCTATAAAAGAACCGATGGAAAATAAGCATCTATCGGCCACACATCACATTATTCTATCGGCCAAGAGTGTGTGTTTTATTTACTTAGCAAAATAAAATCTAGCGGGAAGTTTGATAATCTTAATCACATTTGGCAGAAACTAAGCAATATTAGTTGGATAAACTGACTGGAATGTTTGTTGCATAGCAACGGACTAGCACTACAGCAAGGGATGAATTTAAATTAGTTATAAAACTATAAGTAATCAGGGTGTTTGTTACGTAATAGATTAAAATAGTTTGTATATTATTTCATAGATGTCATTGTAAACTTCATGTATTGTAAAAAATTAGAAAACTTTACCAACCAACTTCCAGGAACAAATTTTATTGAAAGATCTTTTAAATTGAATAACCAAAACTCTGAATATATTAAATAATCCATCCACAGCAGTATTTGGAAACACTAACCACACTGATATGATAACCCTATGTATTGGTAAACAAACATTTTCGAATAAAGGTCCTTGTTATAATGAATCTTTCCTATAACATTTCAGACACCTTAGACTATCACCAATGGTGATTTAATGTATTTATTAATACACTTTACCTAAGTATTTAAAAGAACTATGTTTACAGTTTTCTTTTTTAAGGTGGGGTGCTAGTGAGCGTGAGTTTAGGGCAGTATTTTCGAAGTTTTTATAGCATAAACTTTTTTGGCCAAAATAAATCAAATATTTCTTCTATAGAAACATAGAGTTTAGTTTTCTGCACATGCTAATCTCAACATTTCTTTAATATCTGTCAAGGTTGTCCTGGAATTTAGTGACAACTTTTTCTCTGCATTTAAAAAGTTTGTCACCAAATGCCGCTATGCTCATGAGAGATATTCAAGAACTGTTGAGACTAGCATGTGCAGAAAACATAACTCTATGTTTCTATAGAAGAAATATTTGATTTATTTTGGCCAAAAATATGTTTATGCTATAAAAACTGCAAAATTAATGCACTAAACTGGCGCTCACTAGCACCCCACCTTAAGTAATAACCCAAATTTATTTTTGAAAATGAGTAATTTACTATTTTATTAGCTTGATTAAAGAACTTTGAATATCTTCTAACAGTAACAAAACAATCAAAAGTACCAGATCTGAACTGCACATGAGCTGATCATCAAACATCTCTACTGCATAAGAAACATTTTAGCGCATGATATTATGTTTTTTGGTGCACAGTATTTATAATGTTATTAACCTCACCTATTAATAAATAAAAATTTCTGAGCTTAACCTTACCTTTAATTCGTGAATTTTAAAAATGTTTATCAACTATCTTTATAATCGTGTTTAAAAATAGCAATTAAGCGAGTTTTCCAAGAAGTCTTTTAATGATTTAGGATTTTTTCACAACATTTGTTATTTACAATCTGAAGTTTGCTTATGTTTTTGTGTGTATAAGTGCTTGAAAATATTAAATTTCTCATAATTTGACATAGGAAAAAATAAAGAATCTCGCCCTCTGCTCCTACTAGAACCCAGTTCATTTTTTTGTCATTTAATAATAAATACAGTACATTATTATCATATTTGGGGATGAAAGCCAAGAACCATACCTTGTAAATCATTTTTTTTTCTCCTTAAAGAAAAAAATAATAAAATTTATTTTAGCATTATACTCACATAAATGCCCTATGATACTAAATTAAAAATTATTAACAAAACTTTTCTTATAGTGAACAATTCATAACCAAACTCACCTAATGGACACATGAACAAATATCTTTGAAAAATCTGTAAAATTGCTCAACCGAAGCTTTACATATATTATAGAGCCAATTAATTTGCAATAATCTTCTGCAATGATCACACTTGGCTCTCTTTTGCAACATACACATTTCTTATATATTATTAAGCTATACTTTTCTTATCCAAACAAAAAACACTTTTCCACATCAACTAACGATTAATTTAAGATTAATTTACCTTATAAAATACTTAATTTTAATTTTAAAGTATTTTGATCAGTAAAATTAACTTAAATTAGCTATTCATAGTTTTAAATAAAGTGAACTAAACTTACTAATAGGTTAAGATTAATTTACCTTATAAAATACTTAACAAGGCTCCATTAGAACTGAACTCAAACTATATTAAAGATCTGAGAGGACACACCCACTGGAAGTCCAATATTAAAATAAATCTATAATATATATATTTAAGAGATAAATGTAATTATTAAGTTCCTTTCCAACCTAAATTAACCTAACCTTAGTTACGGTACCTACTGGGCTGACTTTATCTAGCCTTGCTACCATTCCATTTGTTTATATATTAAGGTTTCAATTAATATTCACAAAATAAACTATTTTACTATTGTAGTTTAGGTATCAGTACTGTGCTGATACACACCTCTATAACTAACCCATTTTGAACTCAATATTAAAGGGCATCCCTTAAATATTTCAAATTAGTCACACGTAAATTACCCTTAAACCAATTTATTTTAGAAAAAAATTATTATTTGTTAAAATGTAAAATATTCTCCAAACAAGCCTGTGACCAATTTTTAACAAAATAATTAACTTATTGCTTTTTCAAAAAATATCATTTTTTTTTCAAAAATAAGTAATCACTAAACTACTATTAAATAGATTTTCAATAAAAACAAATATATAACTTACATAAATAATTATTTATATTCTAAAAAAACTTAAAAAAAAATCAGTCCATTAACTACGCTTAAATTAATTCCCACACTCCCCAGATATACATTTTAAACAAGATCGTTAGAGCCATTTTCAAAAATTTGGAATTCAGAAAAATCATTCAATCAGTAAACTAGCCTATCCTTAATAAAGAGGGCAAGGGTCAAAATCAACAAAGTCCCAGGGTATTGCCCCATAGCATATGTGTCCACAGCCGGATTTCCCACTCTTTCTCCACTTAGATGCGGTTACACTTCCTCTAAATTCAACCTTCATCATTATCATAATTAGTACAGAAACGTATAACTCGAACAAGTAACAAGATGTGGTGCTAAAAAAAAAGTTAACACTTAGTCATCTGAGAGACTTACCTACTTTGCTCTCATCAAGAATTTAATTTATCATTGGGGGATACCAGTGGCGGCTTGTGAGTTTGAACACTAGGGGTGCTACTTGTGTGAACAGGAAGAAGGGGTGGGGGTAATAGGAGATTTATGGGGAAGAAAGAGGGGTCATTTGGAGGGATATGTAATGTTTTCATTTAAAAAAATTATTACCAAACATTACTAAAACTTATTTTAAAAAAAGGTCATTCAACACAGTATAATATGAAGATTAATATTTTCAAGAGAATGAAATAAAAAAATCTCCTTTGGTTTGTATATACTCTGTATAGCTTAAAACAATACTGATTCTTTTGGGTATTTGTGGACTGTAGTAAGTCTACTGTAACGAAAATATATGAATGACTACATAGTTTAACTAATTGTTAAAAATATACCAAAAAACTTTATCTCTAAAATTATATAAAAGCTCAAATTATAATTAAACGTATCATAAGGTATTGATATGGAGTAAATAATCACATAATTATACTAATAAAAGAGGTAAAACCAGTGATTCTTTTCTTATAATAAATATTAGATAGTAAATTAAATGCAAACAGTACAAAAGGCTAATTGCAATTTAGGGGATCCTAAATTTTAAAATAAACATCTACTTTTGAACGTGAAGCAAATGCTTTTAGTTTATATTTGGATAAAATTGTTTGAACATCAAATTAGTATTAGTTGCCTTTAGATGTACAGTATTAGTAAAAAGATGCCCTTTGTTCTTAATTTCAATTTTTCCAATGTAACTTATTTGAGAAATATTAACTGTCAATAAATTAAACATATTTTTGTATTAGTATTCATCTCTGCACTCATTAGATAAACAGTTAAACACGCAAGAATACAGAATTAAAGTAAAACAAAAATATTAGTCACACAATTCAGTTCCGAGTTAGACAATGGCTGTTGAGGGGATCTGCGATGCTCACAGCTCCAATCCTACGTTACCTCTCGTGTATTTCCCCTGCTCCTCCTCTTCTGCTTCGATACCTCACCACCATCCGAGGGGTTCAGAGAGAGTTGCAGCATCTGAAGCCTAGCCAGTAGCCTCATGAAAACCTTCCTTCAAAACAGCACAATTACTATCCGTAAAAATTACAAAATCTGAAATATGTTGAAATTAATTATAATCTTCTGGGATATGTTATAGTTGATTGTATTAAATTAAAACAAAATGTATGTAAAATTGTTGGGGATGCTGCAGCTCTTATGGATGTGCTTCCACTGGGTGATACTTATATTTGAGAAGCTGAGGGGAACAACGACTTAACTTAAGTTCGGTAGTTCTTCCATTTTTCCGCATAAATACATGCATTTAGATTCAAACTACCAGCTCACAAACTTTAATTTCTTTATCTAGTCCTAAGCTTTTACAGAATGCACTTTAGTGAGGTGTGTCTTTGAGTTGTTACTCCAGACAGCCGGGATGTTTAGACATATGCGATCCATGATATTTAGCATTTATTGTGTTGTTCTTGCACGGTGCACTTTTTAAATGGCCTCAGTGATTTTATAGGATTACATCTTTTCTACTATTGTTAAATAGGTATTGTGTTATTAAAAATAATTACCATCTGATTAATGTTTACAGGTATTTTAAGTGAAACACGTGATTATAATTTAACCAAAAACAATACATCAAACACTGAAAGGTGAGATGGAAAATGTTGGTGTTAAGCTCAAACTAGATGTAACCACCTGGAAAGAAATCTATGCTTAAAGGAAAATAAAATATGAGAAAACTTATATTTCCCCTAAAACAAAAATAAATTATGCTTAAAAAGACATCTGTCCCTACTAAGGTTCCTTAAATATTAAAATGCACACAATATTAAAAGCATTGTTGAAAATTTCGGTGGAAAAAAATTAATCATAAAATTGACACTAATGTTTGTGATGAATACTAAAAATGGGAAAATACGTACTAGCACATTAAAAAACGCACAAAACTTCTACATATTGTGTGTTCCATAAACAATACTATTTTGTTTATTTAAAATACCTATATAGGAAATTATTGATGGTGATTATTTTAAGGTATTTTTATGACTAAATTCATTACTATACTGAATTTTTGCTTTATTAAGTAATTATATGTTAAAACACTAAAGATAAAGTATCAAATTACAGACTTTAATATGGAAAATACATAATATACATCCAAATTTTAGATATTAAATGAAATTTAGATATAATTTTTCTTAGTTATAAACAATAATAATGTGAATGGAAAACATGAATAGTTTCAATCTAAAATATTTTGCCTCTATTATCTCATAACAATGTTTCTGCAGAAGTTGTTGTCCAATCCAGCTTTTCATTTACTGTAGTCTTTAGGGCAAGCAACTAATAGCCAACAAAATATACTACCTCATTCAGGTAACCTGAAACAAACATTTAAATAATATCTGAAGAGCTAGTTTTTGTTTTATTAGACTAATTATTATTGTATTAGAACATCCAGGTTAGTAGCAATTTAGGATCTTAAAAAATAATAACACCTATGGTCTCACTTATGTTTAAACACCTTTTAAATTTCTTCAAGAGATACTTAATGTTAAAAAAAAATTCCAAGACATTTCTTGTTGGGGGACTTGTAGGGACAGGTAGGGAGGGGCCCCTTAAATAAATTCCTGGGTATGTCCATGAGTACATTTTTTTTATCAGTACCGCGTCTCACTACCCCTTCGGGTTATTCACTGGGTTTGGTAATAGAACAAATATTGTTTATAAAGAATTTTTAAAAAGGTTTATTTGCAATTATAGACCAAATGTAAATGTATGTGACCTAAAATATGCTATAAACGCATTTAATTTAATTCCATTTTAATTTGTTAATGGGTGAGTTTATAAACTTTTAGCGCCTTGACCAATTATTGTAAACCATACATTTCAATTTTGTTAATTATTATACTGTATTTATTAATATGATCATTGATGGTTAAAACTCCCGATGATTATAAAATAACAAAGATATTAATGCATTATTATTAATATTAATGCATATATTTTAGTGTTTAAGTAATAGTATCAGATTTTAGCTTGAAACACTACATTTGTTTGATGTTGTTGATGATGATAATGACACTACATTTTAGCTATATCTTGTTTTATTACATTTCTTTATTATTTTAAATACATAAGATTTAGCCAATCATAGGTTTCTTGGAAGAAGAGATCATAGGTGTGCTAGCTACCTAGTTTTGATTTTTTCTTTGTGTGTGAGGGTTTTACCTCGACAATTTCATCCCACTATTTCCTAGATAAGTTTAACTTACCATCCCTCCTACTTTTGACCAAATTTACTTGTGCTGACAATATGACACCTTCTACCTATAGAAGTTGGCACTATCTTCGCCAACAGACGGGGGCCACTCGATCGGTATGACTCGCTTGCTGGCTGATGCCATAAAGTTTTTTAATTATCTTTATTCATCTCTTGAATTAATTTTTCTAGTAATTCGTCTTACAACCTGTTCGGCTTTTATGCATATTTATAAATGTATTTAATGTGCAAGGTATAATGAGATGGACTGGATAGTGCTAGCTCAAGATAGGGATGGGTGGCATACCGGTACTTTTGTAAGTGTGGTGATGAAATTTTGAGCTCCTAATGCCATAGAGTAAGTAATTAAGTCAAATCAGGTATATAAAAACAAATTCATACAATGGGTGGCTGCTTGAAAATATTATCTCCAAGTACAGCAGTGGCACTGCTTGCCTTTGATTTAAGATATGTAATTATTTTATTTAATGTTTGCAAAAATACTCTCCTGGTAATTTTAAAAATGTAATTCAAGCATCAGTGGGTTTGAAAACAAAAAACCCATACATAGCAGTGACCATAACATGCATGCAAGACGTGCATTAGTCCATCTAATGGTGATTGAAAGTCGGTATTGGTCCGACTTTCATCCCATTTCTCAAGCTAGTGTAGTTCTTATTTGTGACATCATAGATTTCAGAGGGGAAAGAAGGGGAAGAGCTGCGGATATCAGGTAAAAATACAAGCAGCTGAGCTACGACTTCTCTTGCCCGAAAGGTGATGACTAGAACCAAAGTCACTACCCCTTTATTCCCCTTTCAAAACATAGAGGGATGGTATGGCATGAAAGGGGAAATTAATATTTTCAAGATACTGACCCTCTGCCTACACATAGTTAAGCCCGGTGCACACGACACAAAAAGTTGTACTAGAAGTTGCAGCCTGAAGATGGTGTCGTGTGAACACCACAACTTCTACAAGATCTGCTTTGCACAACTTATTGTATACAATTTCAGGAAATAGAACGCGTCCTATATCAGCCAATTTTCTTGTACAACTTTTGAGTTGTAAACATGAAAACTTTGTCTGCTAGTCAGTTACTTAAAAAAAAAAAAGAGTGATTGTAAGAAAAACAACTAAATGCTTGAAAACAAAAAAATAATTATAGTTGAAGCAGGTTAAACCCCAAATATAAAGGTTTTCAACTGTTAAAAAAAATTGAAAGGAATTTTTTTTTCATAATATTTAGGAATGATTAAGAAATTATTTACATTAAATACCTATATTTTCAAAATCATTCAATCAATTTTCCATAAAAAGAGCAAAAACGCCATATTTTTTTTTCCAAATATTGTATGCAATCCATGTGACCAAGATATTGTACAATTTCTTGCACAACTTTTTGTACAAAAAGTTGTATCATATCTACCGGGATTTATAGTTTTGTGGAGTTTATTGTAGCAGGTGCCTTTGTTTTGATGTATGTATCAGTGAAAGCTAACAAACGAAAGTTTATAAGTATATGTCTATAGTAAGTAATAACACAATTAAGTAAATCACAGAAGGACGCCCAAAGCCACAACTATCATAAAAAACACACCTCCAAATAAGTTCTTGGAGCATAAAAGATTTAAAAAAAAATGCTGGTACCTCCCTTGTTAAGCTTGGGGGCACCCCTTCCAAGCTTGCTTAAGAATTTTGATTACGAGACGCTACTACTCTACA
Organism: Timema genevievae; assembly: GCA_902155825.1. Taxonomy (NCBI): domain Eukaryota; kingdom Metazoa; phylum Arthropoda; class Insecta; order Phasmatodea; family Timematidae; genus Timema; species Timema genevievae. The sequence continues at coordinate 14,038 of CABFWO010002313.1, forward strand.
GTGTATGGGCATGCATATAAATAATGGTGAAAATAAGAGCAAGACTATCATTTTGAATAAAATAATTATTTAGTTAAAAAACACAAATATTTTCTCTTTCCCAAATACTTGGTTCTATCTCTCTTGTGTAAAATTATGTGTGTCTCAAAAGTGAACATTGTTTTACTTAGTCAAATTTTACTTGATAGTCAATTCTTATAGCACAGCTTTTATTTTGTGTGTCTGCATAGTATGATCAAGTGCTTTGTGGAATTAATTTTTTTTTTCAATATGAAAGAAAGAGTGTAACATATTGTATCTTTGCTAATATTTAAAGCATACAGGAGCTTTGCTTTGCACTTTAAAAATAGATTGTGTATGTGTAGTGTCTCCCCAAACCGTTCTACCCCCTTCTGAATTAAACTATTAAATTTAAAACTGTGTATTTTCACAGTACAAAATAATGTACAGTAAAGTAAGAATACATATACAGGCTACTTGTAGTTGACTAGGCCAATATTTAATTCGTTTTTCTGGAAGAAAAAAATAAATAGTCAAATAAGAGATTTTATGTTTAATACATGTAGTAAATATTTCACTGTACATACATTTATAGTAAATATAATTTTAAGTTAAAAATTGCATTTTTATTCTCTCAAGGAAATAATAACAACATTAGTATGTACTTAGTACATCATTGAAATAATTAAAATTCAAACAGAATATTTACTATAATTTAATACAATACATTTACACATATTACACATTCTAGCAAATTAACGGATAAGTTTACATATTGGTCATTTTGGACTTACATAGTTTTATTATAGTTTTAATACTGTGTATAAAATTAAATTAATTGATTATTTAGCTTTTTTTCACTGTATTTTCAATTACCAACATTATTTCTTATCTAATTTGATAAAAGTTTAAACTTATTTTTAAGTTAAACCTTAATTTAAATTGTATCTATTTAAAAGCAAAACATATTTCAATTTAATAAGAATGTTATAAGATGTAGATGTTTTCCAATTATATTACTTAATACAAGCTGAGTTTACTATAGTGTCTGATTTAAGTAATTACACATTACTACCATAAATTGATTGGTATTTTAAATATGGTACATCAATAATGTTGAAAGAACTATAAAAGCCCATAAAGAACTACACGACTAAGATTTTTATTAATATAAATAATGTTTTCAATCATTTGAAAAAAGAACACAAAAGTGGATACAATTTTAAAAGAAAAATTGTATTTTATATATATATATCACAAAGAAATACATCCAACATACAAAATAACACTTAAATTAAATATTCACACAAAATCTTGACATGATTTTGTCTTCATATCTTCCTTACATAATGTAATATGAAGGCTTTGATTTTACATTCGGCAATGTAAGCGAGCTGGGTTTCTGCTTGCCACTAAGCTATTATAATATTTTAGTTAAGATTGCGGTAACAGTTAGTTAAACTTATGAGAGCTTAAAGTGGTTTTTAAATATAATGTTACAGAAACATTACATATACATTATTTTTATACATATAAATTTTATTAATATTTGTTTTACGTACAACACAATTTATTCATCATACTATCTCCACTTGCATTGATTTTTAATCAATATTATGCCTTGTCCATATATTCAACAGTTTTTCTCTTAAAGTGAGAATTGTTTATGATATACCTCATACTATTACCATCACTCGCATGTAAAACACCCTAGTTATTCACAAGAAGACACTTCCACATATTTTATGAACAATCGGCCGGAATATTGAATAGGGTAAACAAATATTACCACATACTAACTTACCACGCTGCATTTATCCCATATACCCTATATGTAGACGAAAAATGAATTGATTACTTATTCACACTCAAACACAAGATTTAATATTGATAATAATTACTTAATTAATTACACAACATTTTCTATTGGCAGCAAACTTGATTTGGCTCGAATTGCAACACTGTATGTATTGATAATACAGAATTGGTTTTCTTATAATACACAACTAGATAGGTAGATATTTAGTCTTCAAAAATGGTTGATCATCTTTTAGTCTTATGTTATTATTGATTTTGCTGTGTTTGATTTAGTTTTATTTATTCCATTTTATTCACACAAAACTTGAGCACATTTAAAAAAACTTATATGATTGCTTTTGTAATAATTTTTATGGTTAGTCTGTGTTACAGCTCTTATTTTATAAACATATTTTAAGTTGTTTTGAGGCCAAAAAACAAAAAAAAACAAACAGAACACTTGATGTATTCACCAGCAACATTTTAATAAAGTAGTTATATTAAAGTATTGATTTGTATGAATAATCTTGAGTAGGAATAGAAAAGTTTTAATTCATATAAATGCTTTATTTATGACAAAATATGTTACATGACATTCAGAATGATTACAATGAATTAACAATTATTCATAACTTTTATTAGTCAGATGTGGGATTTTCAACAATGTATGTATGTCAAAACTTGGATCTACACTAGTAAAATAATTTGGATAAACTACTTTGACTCAATTTTTTTTTAAACCTTTACTTATACCATATTTATATTTTATAATATTCTAAAATGGTTTGCTATCATGATATTATAATGTTAGAATTTGTTTATTAAAGCTATCTCAAGAAATGAATGTAGCCTATGAAAATAAACAAAATCTTGGATATTACTCAAACATATGAAAATAAATGATTTGCCATTTTCATTTTTGAAAAAATTAAGTGTTTGGATTAACATAGTTTTAGTCACAATAAATTTGATGAATTAAATTTATACAAGTGAAAAATATACACCAGAAACCAAAACATTTGCATATTTAATTTTGATGTAAAATAAAGTGCATTTACTTGATAATACTGACTAGATTTATGTTTATAGTGTTTAATTTAATGTTTTATAGTTTCCAGCTCATTAATGTTTAAAACAATATAAATATATATTGAATAGAAACAATTGGTTCAGATTTATTTTAACTACCTATGATAACTAATAAGATGTAGCTTGGTATAGGTCCTTACATAAATAATCATTTAAAATGAAAAGTCACATTTTAACACATATTTTGGTAACATTTAGTTTCTTGAATTTAATTCACTAAAGAATTTGATATTTAATAATATAGTAATACATAACAAGTTTTTTTAAGTACAGAATAAACAAAAATAAATTGTATTATCTTTTAACACTCAGTTATTAACTGGTATAGACTAGTCTGCTTAAAATTATTGATATCAATTTTCTGAATTTTCCGAATTTTTTCACATGAAGTGGGGAATAAATTTAAAATGGCATTTTGAAAGGTTGATTTTATTTTGCTCTTATATAATATTAGAAGAGGAGTAAAGACTACATGATGGCAAGTTAGAACACATAAATACACTTAAATGCTTAATTATCGGACACAAAAAAATGCCCAGAAACACTTTGAAAATAATAATTTTTTAATTAATATTTTAATAATTGTGACCTTGTAATTAGTTCATATTGTCTAGTTAAAGACGCTTATAAATAACTAAACATATAATATAATTAAAACATCACATTTTAAATGTGATCACTGAAGTCTTAATTATTTAGACTTAATTCACTAAGGAACAAGCTTTAGCCTGCACACTATTTAGATAAATATTTAAAAATTAAATTTGAGCCTATTTAAAATTGTTATGGACCATAGAAATAATTTATTACATAAGTCTTAATAAAATCTACTGTAGCCATTCAACTCGACCAACAATTAAAAAATATTATGTGAATTAATGTCAATACATTTTTAAAAAATGCACTAATTTTGAGGCCAATTTCTCAACTTCCGTTGGAGAAAATATTCTGCATGCTACTTCAGGCCTTGGTATATTTTATTTTGTAGCTATGTCTCTTGATATAATTCTCAATTTTACATAAGAAATTAAAAAAAAAGTGTAATTGTATATAGGTACTAAAAAAAGCACATGTTAGATATTTTTTGTTCTATCGAATTTGGAAAACCTTTTGTTATAGAATATAAAGATATAAAGATGAATTTAAAATCCATTTTTGAAACTGTTTAGATGCTCAAACCTTTAGATTAAATCCTACTCAAGAGAAAACACTAACCTATATATTCAAATAAAAAATAGCTTTTAAAGTTTTGTGATATTGTTAAAGATTTTCTAGAAGATATCAATATTTTTTTCACAAAGAATAAAGAAATACAAATGTCTTAAGATGGCTCCACAGGATAAAATGTTTTATATATATAAAAATGTAATTTAGTGTTTCTTAATTGTAATGTTTTCATACAGTTGTTTGAAAGTGCTTAAAACAAAGTAAAATATGAAAATCAGATTGAACACTTGTGTTCTGAAAAAGTAGATTTTTTCATTTAAAACAGAAAAATAACACTTCAAATTTAGAACTATGAATTTTAATTTTTAAATTTTACAACTCAAAAGTAAAGTTGTCAATTTTCTTTTAATGTCGCTTCTTGGTTGACACTTGGTTGAAAACATAAATACAATTATTTTACTAAGGACTGCTGTTTCACTGTCAGGTTTTGTGAGGATCAACTTTTGACTTTGACTTTAATAGGATTCTCTCTGCTAACTTGAAGAATTTAAAGTTATTAAACATAGAGTTAAATATTATTGAAACATGACTGACTAAATTTTATACCAACTGATTATTCAGAACATGGTTTGTTCTGAATCTGAACAAATTTAATCTAAATAGCTATGTATCCTTTAAATATTGTTTTAACAGTTGGGCCGACAATCTAATAATTTTATTTGTAGATTTTGATATTGTCTATAGCTACAGATAAAAAGACATAATTGTAAACAAGTGAAATAAATAGAAGTATAGGGTGACTTAGTTGTAGAACAAACCCTCTTTGGTGGTTGCATGGTCTAACCGACACACTACTCTAGCAATAGACTAGACTGTCGATGATGGGTAGATTGTGGTTCGATCCCTGTCGAATGTATTGAGGGTGGTTTATCCTAAATAGTTTACTCTCTTTCTCCACACAAATGCTTGTACACTTCCTTTAAATTCAACCTTCCTAATTCCTAACACAGGAGTGAAATTAGCACTTAGGTGTATAACCTAAATGGGTAGTAAGATGCGGTGCTAAGAATAATTTTTTTTTGTACGTAGCTACCGCGTCCTACTACCTATATAAGATATCATATTTAATCTATGTGATAGATCTAAAGGAGTTATGATTTAGAGGAAGTGTACCCACACTTTCCTAGATGAAGAGTAGAAAACGATGTAGGGGAGAAAAACAGCCTAACTATACCTGAAAAGGATTCATGTGACCAGGGATGTAGGTAACTCTTTTATCATATTAATTTTATTCTGATATATTACATGTCAAATATATGGATCCAAAATTTTATTGGTAATATATTGCTGATCAATTAAAGTAAAATTACACAGAGCTATAACAATCTAATTTTATATCTTATTTCAAGAATATAATTATTAATAAACTTAAGTACTGGAATCGGTTAAAACTGGTATACAATAACAATAATTAATCCTTACATCCCTTTACTTAATGCAACCTTTGTGTGAATCCTTCTGGATGAATAATGTGACAATGCCGCTATCAACTAGGGACACTGTGCAACTAAATCTATGTTGGTTTCTCCACCATAATAACAAAATGCTGTATTTTATGTTTTGCTCTGTGTGTACATAATTATTATACTTTTGTTTACACACTATCTAAATGGTTTTTTTTTCCAAACACAGATATGTGTTGTCAACCTAAACACATTTTTTGTCAACTTTGTCATTGATCTTTTATTGTAAATCTCAACTTCACTGACACACATCACCTTAAATTGAAACATCAGCCCTAAGCCTACATGTAATTAAATTATTTATAGAGGATATAAAAGTAAAAAAAAAAAAGTTTATAAATATCAATCACTAATTAATTTTTAATAATTTTTTTCCATTGAAAGGAGGATATAAGGATAGTACCATCCAATTACCAGAAAATCTACATTTGAAATGCACATCAGACACTTTCAGCCTTCTTATTTCAAAAATTTTGGTGTGGTGTTTGAAATGTGAACTTACGAAGCTACAATATTTTGGTAAGTGCATAGGCCTTGACCTTCAAGCCTCCTTCTTGTGTTTATTAAATTCAGATGTATTGTATCCTTTATAATTTTGGTATTGTATTAGTATTTAAAAATTGTTTTATAAAAACTTCTAAAGTATAATCATCTTGTGGAAAGTTAACTTGAATATTAGTATGAATACTAACACAAGTGTGACATTTTATTTTAGCTCAGATTCGGTATTTACTACAATGCTTAGATAAAGTGGCTCACCTACAACACTAGATGATTAAATGTTAATACTAAAGCCTGAAGCTTGCTTCTGGTCTCAATCATGATCTATTTAGTTATAGGAAATATAGGTAATAATCCTACTTTTGAATTCGGGCACATGGTCAAAGAATAACACTTATAAACTTATATAAAAGGGTTACATTCTCACTGTTCTGGTATGCTGTGCCTATATCCCTTAATGTCATTTGACCATGGAAATTTCATCACACAATTTTGACAAGTCTCTAATTATAAGTTATAAATAGTGATTCAATGAATTCAAATCATTACAGTTCACAAGTGATAAAGGATCAAACTTGATATTTTATGCTTTTCCTGATGTATTATTAAGGTAAAATAATTAATGTATATGGCTGAAATTTACTATAGCAATACATTCATATTTGGTGTAAACAATTAAATATTTATAATATTAATAGTATTAATTTGTTATTTGAAATATTATAAAATTTAGTATATTCTAATAGTATTAATATTTAATTAAAATATATATAATATTAATATTAATCATAAAATATAAAACTTGACCCCTTACAATTCTTGAACTGTAATAATTTGAAATCATTGAATCACTATTCTTTTTATAGCTTATAATAAATAACCTTCTTAAAATTGTGCGTTAAAGTTTGGTGGTCGAATGACTTTATAGATGTCCCCAAGCTGAGCATATTCACACACTATAACGCTACAGGTTTAATTTCCCGCCGTGATGCTCGCTAGAAACTGTTGATACTCCTCATCACCAATCATGTCGGTGTCTGGTGTGTCCCTGCGTCTCCGCCGGCGAGACACTTGGCTGGTGGCCTCTATGCAAAGAACAACGAACCGGTGGTTGCATGAGAACCTTTCCTGCTCCAGAAGCTTGTTGTTAAACAGCGAGGAAGCGAACCCCAGTTTGTCTGTGCTGGCAGAGTGCCATGCGTCGCAGTATGTGTCCATAGCTCGCTCGCCAAATAAGTGAGAGCCATGCCATACTATTTTCTGGGGCCTGAAATTTGACGATCAAGAGTTACACTGTTATGTATCCTTACTTTTGTGTGTTTATGAACATTTGACCCTGAATCATCATCAATTGTTACTTTAATAATTGAGAATACATATAAGAGTTGTTTGATTTAGACTAAGCACTATCATTGTTATTCTCACTTTTCCAGTTGTCAATATTTAAAAATTTTAATTCATAGAAACACTGAACATTTTGGATAAAGTTGGCCTGAGTAACCTTAAAACATTACATTACATTATATTATTATTATTATTATTATTATTGCCAATTTGTAAACTTTAATTATGATAGTCATCTATAGACATTTGCACACTTTCCATACAACTAGTGCATTTTTGAAACACCTATTGAGTTTACTAACAAAAGCACATTGTTTAACTTCTTAACCAAATTTTTTTTTTTCCATTGACCATTCATTACATATGTGGAAACCAAAACTAATTATACTTACCATGCAAAATCTGTCAATATGTTTTTTCCACTGAAACTGTAGATCCTAGGTTGTTGTGAAAAAACGGCTCCATCACCTTTGAAAAGGTCGTTCCAAGAGTTGAACAGGACTTCTCCCTGGATGTATCAACAATCAACAAAATGTTCCCGTTATATCTGAGTGTGACAAAGTATCAAGTTTTAAGCTTTGGTATGGTTCCTGTTAAAGCTTGAATTCTGAAGAATGACTTCAATTTCAGAAATTTATTCAAGGTAAGATATAAATATTTCAAACAAGGAGGTACAAGGCACTAGTAATTGAGCTGGGTTGAGTGTCTGAATTGTCGACTAAACAAAATTATAACATTAAAATGTACAAGCAATATTTTTATGTTAGAAATTTTTTAAGTTATATATTCAACACATTTTATATTTTAATCTTAAGGCAGTAAATATTTATCTTTATCAAGTTGGTTAAGAGATATGCCACGAATGTTTGTCTGAATGAAGAATGGAAAATCACTCTTGTAAGCGCAACATTTTAAGGGGCGGCAAATTTCCCATAATAGAGAAGCAGACTAAGAAACCACTTGTGGTTTCATCAGTAACAGTTGTGCGAATATGAGAGATAAAACAAGTTGGTGAAACACCAAAGATTGAAAAGAAAGAGGAAGGATGATGACAACACTTATTTTGGATCTAGGGTCGTCAAAAACCTGGACGTGTCACTCAGTATAGAGAAATCTTAGCAGTATCTCTTACTAATTGGTTGTAGCAACGTCTCTCACCTTTATATTGACTACTGGGAGGTCTCTGTCGCTGAAACGTACAATAGTGTCCAGGTTTTGAACCCTGGATGACAGGAATGCTCTGAAGGTGCCTCGTAGGCCTGCCCGCCGAGCTTGCCTATAGCAGGCATAGTCGGCACCTCGGACTCCAGTCATGTCGCCCGTCCACGGTTCGTTGAGTGCAGCCATCCGCAACTGGGGGATATATTTCACAACTTTATTTAACCTGCACTCTCTGAACCAACTGATTATCACCACACTAGAATTTCTATGAGCGAGAGTGAAAGGACCTACTAATTTTGTCGAGAAAGATATTTTCACATACTTTCCAGGGTTCTTTTACATGCAACAATTAACATGGGACCGACGGCCTTACTTACCCTCCGAATGAAGTTGTGCTACGGATTTTTTAATTTTAAAAAAATTCGTCAATCCTGGCTTGGGTTGAACTCACCAACATCAGGTCTTGAGGCGAGCACTTTACCCCAAGACCACCGAGGTCGACCATTTCAAAATTTTTTCATTATTATATATATATTGAGTATTTTAAAGAGATAAGTCGAATCAGCATTTTCTTGAAACTTTGTATTTTGCCACTATTACCAATTCTTATGTTTAAAAATAATAAAACAATTAAAATAATCAAATTTACCAAATTGTAAAACATTACCTAAAATAGAGGGGGGAGGGGGTGACAGAAAATTCTAAAATCCCTTACGTGGGGGGAGAGTTGAAAATCATGAAACAAAGCCTTGTGTAATTTAAGGATGACCCTTTAGGAAATATAAATCGTCACTTTATTATAACATTTTTACTTTAATTTAAATTCACATTCATTTAAGTGATAAATTAATGGTTTAGGGCCTGATTTCTATGCTTGTATTAAAATTATTCTGGGCTAAGCTACTAGAAAACATAATACCAATAAAATCTTGATTTAAATATATTTTTTCAAATCCTTTAATATCCCAAAGAATTTGAAGGAAAGGAGAATTCAAAGAACCTAACCCTTGTATTTTAACCTATTTATTTAAGTACATGACATATAAATTTAGTTTTATCAAGCACAGTACATTTAATGGGCCTACTAAATTATTCTAATATCTAAATATTGGAGCATATTCAAATACTAATTTATATACTGTCTAAGACTAGGCTTTGTATTTAGTAGGCCTATTCAACCTTTCCAGCTACTAGGCACATGGAAACTTCACTGTCAATAAGATTACCAACTATATAAAAATAAAATATCTTTTGAGTCCCAATAGTCTATACAGTTCATCTTTTACTTACCATTCTTGGGTACCACTTTTGCAAGAACAAAAGAAAATACAGCTATTTACTAAAATCATACATAATGATTTTGTACATTTATACAGAGTTATATGTTTTATTAAACCTTTTGTAGTAACAAAATTTAAAACAATCATGTGTAGAATGATTTTACTTTCCCATATAGAGAAATTATTGTAAGCCTGATCATGTTTTTTTTTACCTTGAGATTATGATGGCTCTTTGTGTTTTATGTGCCCCGAAGAGTCTTAAATCTGTCCATACCTGAGGATATGGCCGAAACATTTTGATGGATTTCATTCACATTTGTTATTTAGTTGTTATATAATCATGCCTTGCAAAATTTAACATAAACAAAATAGTTAATGATTTTATTCAAAATGGATATCTAGGGGGGGGTTTAACATGGAAAATAACACTGAGTAAGTACTTGTTTTTCAGGAAAAAATATATAAAAATAATGTGGCTTATTGTTTCATAATTGTATAGTTTATTTTGAATATAAAACATAGGTTCTATATCAACAATATCACCAATAATGATGTCAACATATGTTTGGATTTCAACTTACACCTGCTCCCTCTGGAACTATGGCTTCATTGCCTATTAGATTGGAAGCTTCAAACGGAGGCTTGGCGGGTTGCGTTGTGGTGGTTGGCGGGGCCTGGGTAGTGACTGGTAGTAGAGAGCCCAGCTGAGAATAACAAAAGATATGTCATTGTGTTCCACAAATTATTACAAATTAAATCTAGTTCAAATAAATAAATAAATTCATTAAATTGTTAATACAATTTAATGTTCAATATATATACTTTTCTATTTTACAGACTTTTATTATTATTCATATGGGGTATTTAATGTGCACTATCTGAACTGAGTGATTATATCAGCACACGACTTATAAACTAACTTAAATCTACAACAAACACAACACCCAGCCCTCGGTCGTTAATTCAGTACTGTGTAAGGTGAAACCCACATTTCACCAAAGATACATTTTTTCGTCATGCAGAGAACCAAACCCAGGACCCTTAACTTACTAGGCAGACATTCTACCATATAAACTAGGGTGTTGGACTTTACAGACATAAATATGACCTATAAGACATAGCAAGACAAATTTTATCGTAAGAACTCATATCACAGCCGATTAACCGAAACATTAGATAATAGTACTACATTCAAATCAGAAAACGTATTTAAGTACAGTTTTCAACATCGAAATTGGGATCCATTTCACAGTTTTTCATATATATATATAAGTAATTATTATTAGTGAAAGCTTGAAAAAAATCTATTTGGTGTTGTTTACTATTTTCAAAACAGATGAATTCTCACACGGACGAGTTATTATTCTATTCTTTTAATTGACTATAATTTCCAAACTAACCAATGTAAATTCCTTCACCTCTGACATGACGTGTATTAATCTCAACCTGTGAATGTGTGGAATGCCAGGCCTCCACCGTGGTTCGGATCTCACATTAAATTTTGGTCCTCCATTTCATCTCACAATCACCCTACCAATACACATTAGCATAAATGCATACAACCCGAACGGGTAGTAAGACTCAATGATAATGATAATGATAATGATAATGATAATGATAATGATAATGATAATGATAATGATAATGATAATGATAATGATAATGATAATGATCATGATAATGATAATGATTGATAATGATAAAAATAATAATTTAATAATAATAATAATAATAATAATAATAATAACTATTCTAAAATAAATACAATTTTAGATATGTATAGTAATCTTACTGCAATATATTGCCATCCATTGTTTACTCTGACTAGAAGAGCTTCCTCATCGATGATGTAGGCTAACGTTCCTACAGGACTCACTGAAGACATCTGCAGAGAGATCAATATCTATTATTAGTATCTTATTCTTAAGTCAACAACCCGAAGGTTGGTTTGATTTAATTTCTATCTATCTGGAGTTGGTAATACACTCAGCCCTTTGCCTGGTTAGTGCTGCCTGCACGATCTGGTACAGATACCATTTACTAGGGAGTGCAGGATGTGTCATAATTCCCCGTTGCCTTTCACACTGAATTTCTATGAGTGAGCTCGAAAGGGCCTACCAATTTTTCCAGGAAAGTTATTTTCACATACCACAATCAATATTGGGACAACGGCTTAACTTCCACTCCGAAGGAAGTTGCATTACCAATTTTCATTTCTCAAGAAAAAATTTGTCAACCTTGGCTGGGTTCGAACCCACAAACATTAGGTCCTGAGGCTAGCACATTACTCAAAGACCACTGACGTTGACATAATTAGTATAATATGTGTTAAATCAGGAAAAATGTTTCTATGAGCCAGTTTAGTGATTGGTAGCTCTAGATTTAACCTCATTCTTCATATTAAACCTGTTCGAGTACCAAGGTAAACATGGAGTTTCAAATAAAGCCTGAAGCTACATCAGCTTTAAGAGTAAAAGTTGGTTATTTTTTAACATATAATAGCTTATTTACAGGTTATTGAATATTTTTTTTACAATTGTAAATTTTATAAGTTTAATTTTATGTATTAATTTGATAGGTGTTGTCAATTCTAATAGATGGGGCCAGCTTAAAAAAATTAACTCTTGTAACATTTCTTCTTGCTCGGGGCATTAACATGTTTTCAGGACAGCTAATTATGTTAATATATCTCAATAATGAAAATCTCTTTTTGCTTTATAAGGTGATTGTATTATATTTGGAAGAAGGTAGAGTAAAGGTGGAAATAAACATATTAAAGGAACAAACAAAATATGGATTTTACAATGAAAAGAATAACACTGTCCAATAACAGCAATGTAAAGTGTGAACTGTGTTGTTATTTTCATTGAAAATCCATAGTTTGTTTGTTCCTGTTATATATTTCTATTCACCTTTCCTTGTCCCAAATATAATATAATTATTCTAATAGTTATGCATACTTTACTAAGAGAATATAAAGGATGTTGAAAGGCAATTAAAATTATTTTTTGGAAGAAACAAAAAGAAAGGGATGTCAAGAAAAATAAATATATAATGCTTTCATTTTCTTTGCATTTTTTTTGAGACGTTGGATTGTTATTCTTGGAATATATAAAAGTGATTCTACCAACCTTAATTGTTTGTCGATTTCAAAACACTTTTATCCTAAGTCTTCACTAGAAATTATCATCTTAGTTTCAAGTATAACAATTAGAGGCTGGACAAGTAAAGACAGGCACCTCAACAATCTTGGTTATGACAGAACCTAGAGTTTATTATTTAGTTTTTTAAGTCATTAAATAATGGAACTATTTTTTGTGTGTGTGATTTTAAGGTACCCAACAGATGTCAGTTTTTAACAACCGAGGCAAACTACTATTCAACTCTTGACCAAGAGCTTCCTGTCAAATAAATCTCCATTTTGAAGCTGGATTAGAACATGGATCTATGGATACCCTTATAAGTTGAGGTGTAGTGCTTCAAAGTGAATGCCTTGGTGCTCTCGGTAATGGCAGAACCCATTAAATACTAGCTGAATTCAAATTAAAATAGTTTAGATTATGAAAAAAGTTTTATTTGTAATACAAACCCTGGACATGCTCTCCGTGTTCTGGAAAGTGACTGCCCCTGGAACTATCTTCGTCTCCCCACTGTCGGACGAGGTTTGAGATACCCTGCCTGGGGGGCCCGGTGGGCCAGGCGGACCAGGAGGTCCTGGTAAATAAACATCAGTTGGAATATTTCAAAAATTATTTTGAGGTTAGAAATATATTGACAAAATTAAATTATAGCTTAAAGAGAAGAATACAGATCACATTTTATAATAATAAAGAAAACAATCAAAACTGGTTGCATGAAAACCAAATATTAGCATTAGATAGCACTAATTTACCAAATTAAAAAGTGCAAATGGTAATGTTTTATTTAAAGTTGATTTAAAAAACTACAATACAAATAAACTTTTCTACTTAGCAATTTGTAGCTCATGTTAGCCAAAACTCATTTTACAAAGTTGGTCACAGCTTGTAAATCGGATGTAAAGGTACAGTACACAATGTTTTAACTCATAGTTAAAATTTACCTATTCTATATACTATTTATTAGAGCTTTACTTTTTTTATTGTGACTTATCAGAAGTACCCGGTGTTGCCCAAGGTAACCATGCAATGCATTGTGTGGTCACCCTGGGCAACACTTTTTTTTTTTACTTTAAATAAAGAGAATAAAAATCTCTTAATTTTATTTCTTCAGAGCCAGTTTTTAATAAATTTAAAAAAATCTAATCGAAAATTTAAATTCTAGCTTCGAGGTGTACATGTTCGTGCACAGGAGCCACTCATTTTAGTATTTCAGCTCTTTGCGTGCGGTAGATATCACGCGCAATGCTCATGACAGACAAACTCTTCATTTTATTAATATAGATTTCATTTTTTTATTACAAATAATACCACCTTTTTTATATGTGGATGTATAAAACAGAAAATTCGTGTGGATGAGAGCCCCCCCCCCATTAAATGAAAATTGTCTCTCTCTCTCTCCAAATATTATGTGCCATCTAGTATGTTATTATTGAAAAGAAAATACACGTGGTTACAAAATAGAATTTTTTTTTTACCTAGACCATCCTTTATATCTTTTAACTGTCTGAGCTCTTTTAGTGCTTTAAGTTCCTCCAAGCTTCCCCGAGTTCCTCCTTGTAATGGAAATTAAGCAGCATTAAAAAAAAAGCATGATTTAAAAGACATGTAGTATTTATCATTTTCATAAGGTACTAAAAAGAAAACTTTTAAATTTAGATCATAGCTATTATTATAATTATTATTTAAAAGATACTGTAGCTTGTAGAAAGTAATCATTTTTGTAATAGCCATGGTCAAACTATACTGAGTGCATCTTATCCTGTCTATTTAGTGCCAAATTAATAATTGACTAGCATTAATAAAGTATTTGCCTCTATTCTCCAGCTTACAGAGCAAGAAACATTAATATTGTTCTTGATACATTTTATAACAACTTAAACCACTATGGTCAGTGTTAAAAGTGGTGTGTTAATGCTCTTAAATAATAAAATGTGGTTGGCTATGTATTTTGTAATGTGTTAATCGAATTGTAGTGCACTCCACCTCTATGGTATTACTATATTTATTAGGGTCAATTCTTTGAGTTGGGATAATTGTTCAGACATATTCGCAAAAACTATGTTATTAAACTTTACTTATATACATTACAAAGTAACAGCACAATGCAGAAGTAACCACTTTTTTTTTTATTAATATATACAGGCTGTATCGTAACATGTGGGGCCCACTTCAGTGGTGGACATGAAACACAAAAACAATGAAAAAAGTTCGTACAAACATGTGCCCCATTTAACCTTGTTTCCGTGTTATAGTTTTGTTTGTAGTCCAGTAATGTGGAGCTGCTTGGACTATAGTGTGTGCTCAAAACGGCCACCTTCGGCTTGAATGCAATGTACTTTTGAAATAGTGTGGCGTTCTACGACACAATAACTGCAATGCTTGCATTCAAGCCAAACGTGACCGTTTTGAGCACACGCTATAATTCAAGAAGCTCCACATTACTGGACAGTAGTACAAACAACCATAACTAGGAAACAAGATCAAATGTAATACATGTTTATATTGGCTTTTTTCATTATTTTTGTGTCTCCTGTCTACCACTGAAATGGGCCCAACACGTTACAGTACACTCTGTGGGCGGTATGCAAGAACATAATATAGTAAATGCTTAGAGGACCGATAGTGTAGTCCCGAGCATACTATCAGTCCACCGTTTAACCTATTATGACACAAGCAAACCCACGCTAGTGTCAACAAAGCATCCACTTAGTCAAGTTCTTGCATACAGCCCTGTATGTTAGATATGCAGTTAGTATTTTCAAAACTTTACATTCTACCCCATCATTTTTTACAAATTTTCTTTTTCTCTCATTATTGTTTTTTGATTTCCTCTTTTAGGAAGTTCCTCCCTCCTGATGAGTTCCGATAAAATGAAACTTAGGTCGGGGGATTGGGTGGTAACATTATATTGTCTTGAAGAGGCAGCCATACCTCTTTGTCCAATGGCAGCAATGTTTTCTTTTCATTGTAAAAGTCATATTGTGTTTGTTCCCTTTTATATGTTTTCTATCCATCTTTCCTGTACGTTCTTACAATGAGCAATGAAAATGGAGGTAACTGATGTCACTGATTGGCTGCATGAGGCATGCCCTGATTGCTTAAAAGTACCCATTTATTATTTATTTATTATATGTATTTAACGTGAACTTTTTGAACAGACCGATTATATCAGCACACGAGAATTTCTATGACCAAGAGCAAAATAGCTTACCAATTTTGTCGGGAAAGGTATTTTCACACACCTTCTAGGGTTCTTTTACATGCCACAATCGACATGGGACAGACGGATTTACTTCCCCTCCGAAGGAAGTTGTGCTACCGATTTTTATCGCCCAAGAAAAATCTGTTGATCCTGGCTGGGTTTGAACCCATGAGCATCATGTCCTCAGGCGATCACTTTACCCCAAGACTACCGAGGTTGGCTTAAAATACTCATATAGGCCTGAATTGGCGTTAGGGTTCATAGTATAAACAAAATGAGAACACTAGTCATAACCAATAACCATAAAGTACTTTAGGAGATGAAGCGTTTTAGATGTTACTATTAACTGAGGATCTACTGTTCTTCTTAGTTAAAATACTCCTAACCAGTAAATCATTTAACTTGAGGAGACAGGATTAGGAGGAATTAGAAATAACTTAACCAATGCCCACTAGTTAGAAAAACCTCGAGATAAAACTATTGGATTGTACCTGGTCGACCAAAACCTGATGGGGCTGATAGGGCTGGGTCTCCATAAACAGGCAGCCTTCCTGAGGGTGCCCCAGGCTCTCCTTTCTGCCCCATCAAAGACACTCCAGGGGCACCAGCTGGTCCCTGGATAGGGATACAAACAAAATAGATTATAATTATATGTTAAACTGTGTTCTGTATACTAATCATACTCTACATATTAGTAGATTTCTATTTCTCAGGCAGATATGCAAGTGATTTTGGGATTGACCAACTATTCAATACTATATATATACAAATATATATATATCCCATCTTTTGTTAATACACTGACTCTTAATATATACAAAAACACATCACAAAATAAATAACTGAAATCCTGATATAAAATCGCCCTTCGAAACAAAAGTACTGGGACAGGATTTCAGTTATTTATTTTGTGATATGTGTTTTTATATATATTAAGAGTCAGTGTATTAACAAAAAGATGGCGACACCAGTCATATAAAATATAGTACAAAGAGCTGCATACTCTGAGAAACTATCTTTGTATTGTAAAGTCACTACATAAGTTGTCCCAAATAAAACCGGCCCCAAACTTACAGTAATTTAAATTCTGTTTGAAATGTGTGCTTCCAGCCGCAATTCATAGTTTCACTAAATGAATGTTTACTAGTCTGCGAGTAGAATGGCAGCTGGTGGCGCACATTACAAACACAGCCTTTGAAATACTTTGAGCTTGGGGCTGGCTTTATTTGGGACACCTTGTAACATGTAGTTCTGTGTGTACCAGTTAGCTATCTAAAATTAACTAAGCAGTGTAATTCATTAATACACTTTAAGACATAATAAAAACAGTTTTGGTATTTTAATTGTCTCTGAGACCTGGGTCTTCCAGAAATATTAGACATATGTTTTTCCCTCATCCTGTATACAATTCTACATTTACATCCTGTTTGGCATATTGGAACCTCTTGCTATTACAGCTAGAGTAAAATTTTCATAGGAAGGGCTTTATATGACATCTATTAAGGTTACTAGATCTACTTTTACATATTCATACATTAAGCCTTATGATCTGCAGCTATCACTTTAAAATATTATTAATTTTGACCGCAAAAATGTTTGTATTTTCTAAGAGACCCTTCCTATAAATATTTGACTCTACAAGGTACCTATGAGTATTCTGCCACAATTTCTTTCCTTTTAAAAGCACATTGATAGCACTACTATAACAATAGCAACATTATAATACTCACAGGTGGTCCAGGAGGACCCGGTACTGGGATGTACTTGATTCCCTCCCCTCCTTCAGCCACCCCCCCTGTCGCAACTCCCGGGAGACCAGGGGGCCCTGGTGGACCGACCAAGCCAATACCTGGCTCACCTCGGTCGCCTTTCTCTCCTTTGACCTGAAACACAGACAGTGATATAAATACGGGTTGATTTCAGCTTGGTTCACCGGAAGAGGGTTGTAAGTGACATGGTCATAATTACTCCACAGAGTTGAATAATTCCCAACAGATGACTTTAAAGGGTAGGGTTCATTCCTATATGTTTGTATTCTTTTATAATTACATGATTATTTACATGAGTGTGGTCCACCTGAAGGCCGATGGAAAGAATGCAGCCTGTGATCACTGAAAATGCTGCCCTCACATTATCTTGAAGGAAAATTTAAGAAAAACCCTCGGTGGAAGATGTGAAATAGCTAATGATTCAAATAAAAAATACAGTAGAAGGTCGATAATTCGGACGTCAAAAATCCGGATCACCAAGAAAAAATATTATTTATCAAAATAACCACAGTGATATCAATATCGGAGACATGGCCGCCAAAAAACGCACCTTGTTAAAAAAAATGAAGACTTTGTTTATTGTTAGATTTTTGTCTTACTTCCTTAAGAATTTATAACATCTAGCAACAAAAAACAATGTGTAAGTTTGTTGTTTAAATAAAGAGAAAATGTTTCTACATTAACAATTAGTCTGAGTTATTGTCGCCCTACTATGTGTATTTAAAAAGGTTATGCTTGCATTTTATTATGAATTTATTTGATTAGTAAAAATATGTATAAATATTTATTTATATTGCTAAGTTGTTTTGTTAAATTGTTTGTGCATGATATTTCATGATACATTTTTGGGAGATTAATACACTTTTTTTGGCAATAAAATTTTAAAGATTCTACCAACTAAAAATTCAATTTATATACACATATTGAGAGTAATTGTTTATTAAGAGTTGTTTGTAGGTCTATATTAAGTTGATAGAACTACTAAATATATCTTCGGCCCGCGGTGCAATCTGATAATCATATTTGGCCGTTGGCATGAGAAACGTGGGACTACCCTGATGTACACCACCAGTTGAATGCTGGTGTAATTAATTTTAATTCTCCCTCAGCATCATAGTTAAGGTTGATTAATAAATTACTATCATTAGTGTGTACCAATATACACAATTAGAACTACCGTACTATGATCACGATTCCTGTAAAATCATAACTTTTTTTTTACTCAAAAGATCATTCCATGCAAAATGAACACTTTGCACGACAGTAACTACCATATTAAATATTTGATGGAAAATTTCTAGCAATTTTCTTCCTGTGACCCCTAAGATTCCTTGTTTATTTTATAGAATCAAACACATTACAAGTTAAGGCGTTGTTTCAGAATAGTTTAAAAGTGGTAGAATAAAGTTGGTAAGACTACTCACAGTTATTCCGAAGGGAAGTTCTCCTGTTTCACCTTTGTCCCCTTTAATTCCAGGTAATCCTGGAGTTCCAGGCCTTCCTGGTGCACCCTAATGGAATAGAAAGTATTAATTTCATCATTGGGGTTTTATAATATAATCTTTTACCTTAACATTATTAAAAGTAGCCATCATTACTTAAAGCTGATCTTACAGAACACAGAATCACACTAAGTATAAAACAATTCATAACGCAAGCTATTATCGGATTTTTTAGTAAATCATTGAAGTTCATATCAAATTTATCAACTTAATTTATACTTCATGAAGACAAAGACACTTTAATCGTACAACAATTTGAATCAACAAATTCTTGTGGCTAAACAATGATTTAATAACTAACATCTTTCTGATATTGCTGAAAGCATAAGGCTATAAAATACTTTTTCGGGTAATGGAGGCATACTCCACCAGGTGAAACAAGTTGTCTTTTGAAAGCTTTTTTTTCTTCTCTATGGCTCACTATTCATTCAGCTTACCTACATCTACAGGGTGGGGTGGAAACAATTAGACGATATATGGTGAGGAAAGTGATGGACAACGTGATGAGGTTTGATGCCCGGTGGAGCTCACCTGAGTGACATCTTCAAAAAGTGTAAATGTGTAATATGTAGTTTGCTTTTATTTCACCAGTGAATATTCAAATTTCAATTAAAGTATTTGTTTTCAAGTTACTCATTGTATAATGGTTTTGGCCCCACCCCATCTAATAATTATACTATTATGGTAAAGAGTAGGAAGTAATAATTTAGATTAAATGTACCCACATTTCCGTTGAGGGATAGGGGTAATACATTTAGCAAAAACCACCCTTAGTACATCTAAATTATTTAATCCAAACTGATCTCCTAGTCATCGGTAATCAATTCTAATATGGACACCAATGCAGGTCTGTATTTTTGCCACCCCGTCTTACTACCCGTTCGGAGATTATGCACGGCGGGTTTGCTGTGGTATAAATGTGTTTTGTGTAATTCATGTGTTCTGAAAGCTCAATAGAGACACTAGTCAATTTAAGTTGAGTTAGGGAGCTGAAGTATTATAATTTATTTTTAATAATGTTATTCTTGATAAAAGCAAAAATTGTATTTTTCACTCAAATTAAATGTAAGACAGCTTTATTGTGAATCCATTCTTTAACTTTACAAAAGGGGTATGGATGCTATATAAAAACTAATTTTTTGTAATTTATAATTTTGGTAATTAACCTTTATTAATAATACATTTTACATAACCAATTTAGATGTTAAATAAATAGTTTGGGTATATTTTGGTGTACAATTTCTAAACACAGGTTGATTTTTGCACAATAAGCTAATTTGACCTTTAGGCACAACTTGGAATTGAAACAAGTGGTAAGAAACCTATACTAGGTTTCCATAATCTCTTTCTAATTAAAAAAAAAAAAAAGTGAGTTATTTCAATGAAAATATTTCTTACCTTTAAACTCTGTGATAGCAATGGATAAAAATAAATAAACATACTAACATTAAAACTGTCAACATTTGTCCAATTATTAGAGTTCAAACCAACACTACATTTTGGTAGGAAGAACCTCTTATTAAATACAGATTTATTTATTTTTGTAAATAGTGAAAACATTTTACAGTATGATTAGTGTTACTTTAAATGTCAAAAGTGCAGTTTACGTGCCTTAATGTATGATTATGTGAAAATAGTTATTGTAGTTTTTCTAGATTTTAGAAAAGGTTCTTCCAATGAAATTCGGAATGTAATTACATAAGAGATATAATAACAAATAAAAGCAAACTAACACTAGTTAGTTTGTGAGTTACGTTTCACACTCTACCATGAAGAGTTCTGATAGAATAAAAGTTATGTTGCGTTATTAAGTTGTAAAGACCGATTAACTCCAGTGAATAGAGTGTAAACTGTGTCTGTTTTCTTTTAATTCTTCCTGTACCTTCTGCCATATATCTTATCAAATAATAGAAAGTAACTTTTAATATAATTTTTATCACCGTGTCTTACTACCTACTCATGCTATATGCATACATGATAGTTACTCTAATGGGGTAGGGATGAAGAAGGTTATATTTATAGGAAGTGTACCCGCATTTACAGGGAAAGAGAAAGGCAAACCATCTAAAATAAATCCACCCTCATTAAACTCGACCAAGGTTCAAACCTCGATCGCGTCGTCAGCAGGACAATCTAACATGAGAGCAAAATTTTAGACAGTTTGATTTTATTATACTTAATTTATCTTATTTATTTAACTTATGCTAGTCAACATGCACTTTCTTAATGAACTGAATATATCAACCCATAGCTTACTTTGAGATAGTTCTAGAACAATAACACACAGTTCCCTGGCCGTTAATTCATCAATGTGAAAGGGAAAGCCCCAATTTAATCAATGATAACATTTTATGTTGTGTTTGGAATCGAACCCGGGACCCTTAGTTCAGTAGGCAGGCGCACTACCGACTGAACTAAGGTGTTATACTAATCAACTTCTTCAATTGGTTTAACGGTGTTTATGTGTGTTACGGCCATACTTGAAGCCAGATAAGCTGTGATTAGTTACTAAGTGTAAGATCAAACGTTCGACTAAGGCAAGCCCTCATCCTTAAACTTACCATCCAGCCCGGCATTCCCATCTCGCCAAGAGTCCCAGGTTTCCCCGGGGGCCCCTGAAGTCCAGGAGGGCCTGGCTTGCCTCTTCTTCCCCTCTTGCCATGCTCTCCTTTCTCCCCCTTGATGGTGATGAACTCCCCCTCCATTCCAGTGACAGTTGTTGGACCAGGGGGGCCCCTCTCCCCGCGCTCGACCCTTCAGGCCGGGGGTACCTGGTGGACCCAAAGGGCCTATAATACCAGGTTCACCTTTATCCCCTGCTGCGCCCTGCGACATACACCAACACATGTGCATGAGATTATGTACTTGCGTGTTCATAATATAGTACAGATAATTATTACCTGTGCTAGCAGAAAAACAAATAGGAGAGAATATTCACGTAAATTATATTTTACAACTCATTCATATATAACTGACCATCTCTGTGATCTAGTTGTCAAGAGTTTCTGGCTACAGATCCAGAGGTCCTGGGTTCGATTCCCGGGGCTTCCAGATTTTTCTGTGACGCAATGGGTCTGGAACAATGTCAAAATTAGCCTCGTGAGGAAAAATTAAGAGCTACTTGAATAAAAAAAGTAGCAGCTCCAGCCTTTAAAACTGAGATTAACGACCTGAGAATTAATTGTGTTAGCCAAATGACACCCTCTATCTGGAAATGTTGGCACTATCTTCACCAACATAGGGCGGCAGCTCAGTCTATATATCTCGCCTGCGGTCTAACACAATGGCTTTTTTTTTTCATATATTAGTTCTAGGAATTAGAAGGTAAAAAAGTGACTTTAACTATATTAGAGAAAATCTATTATAATATAAATAAGAAACCAGATAAATGTCTCATGCTCTCACTACTTGTCTGGACTCATTGCGTATTTAAAATAACCGGGAGGGGGGATGAGGAGGGTATAATTGAGGAAAATGTACTCGCATTATAATGTAGAGTGTGTGATACTATCCAGATCAGGGGTTTTCAACTTAAAAGTATCCTAGGGCCACAATTGTACCCACGACTCTTAGCGGTGGGTCACATCATAATCGGTTAGCGGTGTTTAAGGAAATATGACACACTCTGATACACTTTTATTTTTTCATTTATTTAAGGTGTTTAAAGTGCATTTTCTGAACCGACTGATTATATCAGGAAACGAGAATGTCTATAAAAGAGAGCAAAAGGGCCTACCAATTTTGCCGGGAAAGTTATTTTTACATACCTTCCAGTGTTCTTTTTACACGCCACAATCGACATGGGAACCGACGGCTTTACTTTCCCTCCGAAGAAAGTTGTGCTACAGACTTTTATCGTTCAAGAAAGATCCGTCGATCCTAGCTGGATTTGAACGCATGAACATCGGATCCATAGGCAACCACCTTACCCCAATACTACTGAGGTCGACCAAAAACAATAATTATTAAAATAGAGCGCAATTATTAAGTTTATTACTGAATGGACATCTGTTGTAGATTTCATGGAGTTTTCCCCACGCAAGTCAAAACTTTTCGTTTCTCGGCTAACAATATCAATTCAGTAGATTAAAAGTATTTCGGGTCGCTAGTTGGAGACCGCTGTTCTGGATAAATAAAGTAATTCTACCTGATTTCCGTTGGCTCCTGGAATACCGGGCAATCCACTAGTTCCTCTGTCTCCCTTTTCACCCTTGGTACCTTGTTCACCCTTGTCACCTTTAGGACCCAATTCGCCTGGATCACCTTTCAGACCACCAACACGACCTAAAATATAAATATATATTCATTACAACATTTCAAAATTAAAAAATTTTCAATTGGCTTACAGATGTAAACATTTCCTAAACTATAGAAATAGCTCTTTTTTAATCATTGACAATAATTATATTTCAAATTTGAATCTATTCAATTAGCATACCCAAATTCAATTATCGATTTATTATAGTTGACTGTTCTTTAGTAATGTATAAAATATTTTTACAAATACTTGAAACAGATTTTGTTAAATATTCAAACCACTTTACAGTTTCATAATTTTATTTTGATTTACACTAAAAAAAAATATAGTAGATACAAAATGTGTAAATATGTTTTACATACAGACTACAATATATACATTAATAAATTATCATTCTCTTTAGATAAAATATAAATTGTAATAGTTTTATTTTAATCCCGATTATTAATATTATATTGATTTTGCAAGCCCTTAAACACGAATAATTTTATGAGTGCCTGGAACCAAAATTATATTAAACTACAAAGCACGTAATAGTTCCCTGTTCCTGAACCACATAAAGGCTACACTTAGTCTCAACTGGGATTCAAACCCGAGTCTCTTGAGGATAGATGGTCGGCACCCAAAGCTCAACAACCCAAAGCTCTCGACCACATGCAAGTTTATTGATTCTCTGATTGTTTAGATTAGATTCTCAAGTCCTGCTTATTAAGATGACTAATAATATTGGCTAAGAATAATGAATACGAGTGTATTTTCTTGAGAAAACCTGCACCTTTGATCATATAGTCCAAGGCATCAAGCGTGAGAAATACTGGATTGTCAAGTCAAGTTTCGAATCTCTGCTGGGTGTACTTAAGGATGGCTTTAAATATGTTTTTATATTCCCTCTTCACATAACTGTAGGTACAATTCTTCTGAACTCCCTCATAATTCCTACCCCTTAGATTAATCCGTTAAATAACTTTTGTGTTTACCCGCTTCGGTGGCCCCATGGTCTAAGGCGCCACCCTCTCAATAGACTGGCTGTCGATGACAGGGCGCTTGAGGTTCGATCCCAGTCGGAGGTACTGAGGGTGGTTTTTCCTAAATGGTTTTCCATAAATGAAGGCGAATTTTCTCTAAATTTAACCTTCCTCATCCCTAACACATTAGAGTAATTAGTACATACGCGTATAGCTCAAATGAGTATTAAGACGTGAGTATAAAAAAACACTTGTGTTCAGCGCCAACTGGTAGTCACAACATTACCCCAAATAATACCAACAGAAAAGAAAAGGAATTAAGATTTTTATTTCATTCATAATTGACGGGACATCATAGTTTCCTCAAGATGAAGACACGCTACCTGGTTCTAGCCCAGACCCGACAAAATCTCCGTCGTCAGATGAATAGATGGCAGCAGCTTGGCCTGGAGGCCCAGGAGGACCAGGCTTACCAATGTCACCTGACCCACCTGAAAACAAAACACACTATTACACAGAGCCATTTGTTAAGTTGGTTCTTACACTGAATACATATTTTGTGTGATGATTAGTGATGTTAATGGATTATAAGAAAGAATGTTAACATTAGTTTCTATTATTCTATTATATTTGTTTTCTCTTATGTTCATAATATTTCCTTAAATTCAGTTTCGGATTTGAGATTCGAAAGTAAAAAAGTGTGTCTGTATTTTCTAAATGTTTCTTGCTATCTACAATACAGGACAGTAATTTTCAACCTTTTTCAACTCACGGCACACTGAACAAGGTGCTAAAATTGTCAAGGTAAACCATCACTTATTTAAGGTTGATATTTTATCATTAAAAATCTAGTATCAAGATTGTGTTTAAAAGTTCAATACCTAAAATTTTAATAATAATAAATATGTGTTATTTAAAATAAATCAAGTATTAAGATTGTGTATAAAAATTCAATACCTAAAATCCTAATAATAATTGTGTTATTTTAAAAAATAATGTTGATCATAGATTTAAAAAGATTTATTTTTATTCCTAAAAATTTTTCTCACTTCTTTTTGGTCGTCCTCCGAAATTTCGCAAAACACCTGTTGACCCTTTGTGGTACACTGGCTGATCTAGGATTTTGTTGACAGTGATACTTATTTATGAATTGGTTTGAATGAAGTCATACCCTTCTGCCCTTTACTCCCATCTCGCCCATTTGCTCCTGGAAACCCTGGAAGGCCGTCAATCCCTGGACTGCCCGGTTCTCCTTTGAATCCTTGTGGTCCTTGCGCCCCTTGGTAACCCTGTCACAAGCAGATATGGTTTGTTCTCTTAATCTAAGCCAATCAAGATTTATGGATCTATTATCCCTGATGAAAGTGTTAACTAAGGGTCTTTCTTTAGTGTGTACTTTTTGATCTTAAAAAAACCAATAAAACTGTTATGAATTTTATGTTATGTGTTAAAAAAATATGTATTGCTTGGGAAAAGGCTAGATATAGGTTTCAAGCCATTTACATTGATCTCAGAATTGCAACTTTTTACTTGAAATGTGGTTGAAAATAAGTTAATTTCATCTTTCATTAATATTTTTTAAATTATTAAACCTTTAATATAGAGTTTTTAAGCCTTGGATTATGTTGATTCCCTAATTTGGCGTGAATCATATTTTTAAATAACATGAAACTTCTTTAATAACTCAGGATTACTGGACTCCTGCAGTGTCCCAGCACCAAGGTAGGTGGCCTCCTTAATCTACACATCCTAAACAAAGTGATTATATCAAATCATGACCTACAAACTAACTTAATTCTAGGACAGATACAACACCCAATTCCACTGCTGTAAATGTATTACTTTGAAATAAAAATTCTCAATATCACGAATATATTTTTTAGGCCACGAAGGGAACTAAACCCGCGCCCATCATCTCAGTAAACAGATGCGCTACCTCCCGGGCGAAGAGCTCGTCTCATCCCAGAACGGAACTGAACTTATACATAGGTAATACAGGAAGAACCAGACATCGCATTGTGGTTCAGTTTTCTGTGGTAGGAATTGAAACCATCAAAACTATTTACAATGCTTTTACTTCCTCTCGACCCTTCGGAGAGAGAAGTATTGTGATAGTAAAAAAAATAACTCGAGATTTTGATAAATGTCGACGTTTCATGACCCCCTGAAACAAAAAAAGTGTTTTTTGCGCTGATGTTTGTGTCTTGGACCATAGCCGAAACCATTTTACCGATTAGGCTAAAACTTGGTATCTAGGATTTTCATTAAGTTCCCACGTGGGGTATTTATAATTAGATCTAACCCTAAAATTAAGGGGATTTTTACTGAAGGAAAAAAAGAAGAAAAAATATATTTTCGTAAAATCAGCTTTGACGATTTTGATTAAATTTAGTATCCAAACAGTGTTAGCAATACAAACAAAAGGACAATACTCGTTTTTTTCCGTGAAAGTGACTTTAAGGTTACTTTAGAGAAGCAGAAATTTACAATTTTGATCATATCTCCGTGACTATTTGTGATGTGAAATAACTTTACCACTAAAAAGTTGTAGCACTATTCCAATTCAAATATTTTGGTTTGGAATATATTTTTACCAAACCAATAAATTCTGAACTATATGCAAAAAAAAAAAAAATCTATTTATATGGGGCACTATGAAATATGAAATTGAGTGAACAGAGATTTTCTTGTAACAGTGCATATTATCTCACTCTAGCTTTTTGGTGGACTGTTTCTGCAACAATGTATATTATTTGGTTTGATAAGTATTAAAAGTTTTAGTACATTTTAAGATGAACAAATTTGAAAAATGGGTAGTAAGTGTTCTAGTTAAAATTTTAGTCAGTGATCCCAAATTATCTGTTGTCGAGTTATGACTAGAGAAAACCGTGCTTCAATGCGCTTCCTGCCTAATTTTGTACCTGATATCCCCGTTAATCGAACGTGAGACGGGCGGGGTCTTACAACAGCTGTCGGTGTGTACTCACTCTGTCTCCTTTGGGCCCCTTAAGTCCAGCATCTCCCCTGTCTCCCTTACTCCCAGGTACTCCCCTCTCTCCAGAGACTCCAGGTATCCCCGACACTCCTGGCTCACCCTTAGGACCGGGGCTTCCAGGGCGACCCAACGAGGGACCAAACCCAGAACCACCTATCACAGATTCCTGGTGAAAACAAAGGTCAGCTTTTAAAATCCATGCTCTACAGTTATGTAAACCTATTCTTTAATTTTAAATAATACAATCGTTATATTCACATCAAAAGACTAGAAATTAGGAAACATTTTTAATAGCGCCAAAGAACCAGTTCAATAGTTAATATATAAATCCTAGAGAGCACTAGTTGCAGCGCTGCTAGCGTAGCTTGGCGACAGGAAAGATAAACGCTTTAGGACAGCCTCGATGGTTCTAAAGGTAAATTATTACGTGGTGTCTACAGAGAAAATGGGAAATTCTAAGGGAAATTAGTCAAAAGGAAGGTAATTTAAATACTTGACTATTTATGCACCTAAATATTTAAACGTAAGTGAGATATTTGTTTAAAAAAATAAAAAATGCATTGTCTAGATTTAGCATTCTGCTGATTTTATCTGGTTGTACATAAATGGTTTTATAATACATTTAAACAGGCACGCAAATAATACCAAAAACACCAAATAGGTACTGGAAAAAAAGAACTTAAAATAATGTAGATATTTAGTAGCCATTAGTATTGTGTTTGAAAATATAAGAGCAATGCAATAAACGAACAAAATTTCATTCACCAAGAAAAAGTGTAAAATGGTTAGTTCGAGAATAATTTTAAATGTTGTCGGGAAAACCTGCAAATGTTAAGGAATTTTATTGTAAAAGTTTTGTAGTCACCATGTATTACAATAAAATTAATTAAAAAGCACAAAAAAAGAGAGATAACATTTGTTATATGTATTTATATATTACAAGGTCTTGAATTGGCAGAATATAAGAGAAAAAACAGTTACCATTCACTTGTATTTAAAAATTCCTTCAAAAATGCCTTAGAATTTTAAATACTTTCACCTTTTGTTTATATTCATATTTGTTATACATATATTTACTAGTCGTTACAGTTGTACTAAAATGGCTTAACTGTTTTTTCAACTCGTAACATATATATTTTTTAATATTTTTACTTGTTTTATTTGTTTAGGTGAAAAATATGATCAACGTAACAAACATTTATTTACAACACCAAACGGTTACAGTATTACAAGCTATATCTGATGACCTCTTATTTTTCTATGTTTTCCTGGTAAATATTTGCTCAAACATAATCCTCGTACCTTCAACACTGCTCTTGGTTTCCAGCTGGGCTATATGTAGCAGCGTAAGAAGAAAGGATATGATGAAAAATTAGCTCATTATTTATTAGCCTAAACGTACTGAATGAACATAATAAGCTAGTTAATTAAAGTGATTGCATGCAAGTGTAGTGAAGTCTTATATTAAGTTAGCTTTAAGATTTCAATTGAGGGTTTCTCGACGGAATCAACATTGGATAGATATACCCCTCATTGATGGCCATGCGGACTAAATGGCAGGCTCATTTGGTCTGGTTTGCTAGTGATGGAGAAGTTGGGGTTCGAATCATGACTGGGTGTACTTTCAAATATCTCTTATTTATCCCTACTCAAGCAGTGTAGTAAAAAAAAAAAAGCTGTGGAAAAATAACAAACATAAAAAACACACTGGAAAGTATGAGTATATCTCCGCTGTATTATTTTCCCCATCGCGTCTTACTACCCATCCTGGCTAAACGCATTTAGTTACATTGAGTGGACATGTACCCTAATTGCATGTAGAGTGAGAAATCATTAAAAAAAACCACGCTTAGTACACCAGGCTGGGATTCGAACCCCGACCTCCACGTCATCGGTTAGCCATGAGGATGGGCAGTGGATTAAATGATTCTCTCGACCAGAGCCAAATTCATTTTTAAGAACGTGTTTAAAGCCAGATGCACAGCACAGTTTTTGACTATTGTCCATTAACGATAAGTTTGACCTTTTCTAACAGTTGAAAAACACCAACTAAAAATAGTTTCATATTTTTGTGTTTCGTAAATTATTTTGTTTTTATCGCTCTTATAAGTGGTGTGGTTTGACTGGTCAAGGTGACAAGAAATGCTCGTATTTTGAATGAATACTTACCTATTTTTCTCAACAATTTTTGTACCTAGATATCAAAAAAAGCCAGAGCTACTATGAACGGATTTTATCAACGTTTAATTACACTGAGTGTTCGGAACAAAACACAAAATTACCAAAGGTTAATGAATGAGGCTTTAATTAGATGTCTAGTTCATTGGTTTGAAGGCGTCTATCGGAGAGGGAATTAGTGTTTCAAATAAATTACATTTTTTTGAAAACGTCACGCATAGCCCGGGGAAGATTCTGTTATTATACTGAACGATATTTTTTGGCGCATATTATGAAAGTCCAATTTTCATAGGAAAGGCTTTTTACAAAATACAAACCTATTTTATCCAGGCCAACAGTGATAACCCTTTACAATCTTGTGTGTGCTATTTTATAGTTATTGATAATGTCTATCAAAAGTGACAACTTCAGGTCATATGACTTGACATATGAATACGTGAAATTTTATCTAGGAGCTTTCTAGATTTAAAGATAAGGCCTTTTATATGAAAATTGAGCTGTACCAGTTAGGGCCTACCACAAATTAAGCCTAATTGGGTAAGGATGAGGAAGGTAATGATGATAGAACGTGTGAAAAGACTGTGGAAAACCATTCAGTAAGCACCACTTAATACACCCGACCGGGCGTCAAGCCCTGATTTAACTGTCACTGGATGACGAGTACATTGTGATAGTGATGCTTTAGACCAGTGGTTCCCAACCTGGGGGCGATCGCCCCCAAGTGGGCGATTTGGGTTATCAGGGGGGCAATAAATAAGTGGGGGCGATTTGAGGGCGATGAGTATTCAAAGGGGGAAAAATTAAAATAGTACTGTACAGTAGAAGTAGCCGGGTAGCACGAGTCACTGGCTATTCTCAGCCGGCGAGTTCACTGCACTCACCACCTGTTGTTGCTCAGCGTGGCTGACTGGTGACTCAACCCCCTCCCCTTCCTGCCATCACAACACACTTGCCATTTACCTACATTCGTCTTAAGTCTTCACTAGCCTTTGTGTGCCTCACCATCAGTTTTTGTGCGTGTCTTTTCTGTTTT
Organism: Timema genevievae; assembly: GCA_902155825.1. NCBI lineage: Eukaryota > Metazoa > Arthropoda > Insecta > Phasmatodea > Timematidae > Timema > Timema genevievae. The sequence goes on from CABFWO010002313.1 coordinate 44,942, forward strand.
TGTGTGTTTGTTTTGAAGTGTAGAAGTTCATGCACAATGGAATCAAAAAAGAAGAAGTGTCGTCAATACTCAGCTGAGTATTTAAAATTCGGTTTTATCGCGTCATCGCAAAATGTGCAGTTTCCACATTGTCTTTTGTGCGATAAAACATTTACTAGTAATGAAGCCATGAAGCCTTCGCGAATGAAAGATCATTTATCAAGAGTACACAGTGATAAAGTGAGTAAAGAACTTAGTTATTTTCAACACCTCAAAGCTAAAGCTGATAAACGGCCTAATGTGAGTGAATTATTTAAAAAACGAGCAACCGATCTTGACAAAGGTCTTCTTGCTTCTTACGAGGTGTCTTTATTGATCGCTAAATGTGGTAAACCTCACACAATTGGCGAAACTCTTGTTTTACCGGCTACCAAAAAAATTGTTGAAATCATGCTAGGCGAGGGCCCTAGTAATAAGATAAGTCAATCGGTTCCTTTGAGCAACAATACTGTTTCCAGGCGAATTGACGAAATGGCCACGGACGTTGAATCCAAACTCACCAATTTGTTGAAAAAAAGTAAATTTGCATTGCAGATTGATGAATCAACTGTGATTGATAACAAAGCAATTTTATTAGCTTATGTGAGGTTTATCAATGAACAAAAGGAAATTACCGAGGAAATGTTGTTTGCTAGAACTTTGATCACTGATACGAAGGGATCGTCGATTTTTAAAGTGGTGCAAGATTATTTTGAGGAAAAAGAGATTCCCCTAACAAACGTGAGCGCTTGCGCAACAGACGGTGCTCCTGCCATGTCAGGTCATCATGCTGGGTTTCTAGCCCACCTTAAGAAAGAAGTGCCAGAGGTCATCACTATTCACTGTGTCATTCATCGTCAACACTTAGCTGCGAAAAAATTGAGTGGTGTCCTGCATGAAACCCTACAACTGGTTATTACTGGTGTCAACAATACTAAAGCTAATTCCCTCAATGACCGTCTGTTCCGACAACTTTGCCATGAAAATGATGAGGAATTTGAACGCTTGCTTCTACATACGGCCGTGAGGTGGCTTTCCAAAGGAAACTGTTTAGCCGTTTCTTCGAATTATTTAACACGGTTACTGAGTTTCTTGACACGTCTGATCCTGTTTTAAGTGAGAATTTGAAGCAACGCAAAGTTGGAACTTGCACACCTTACAGATATTTTTGAAAAAATGAACAAAGTCAATATAAGGCTTCAAGGAAACAAGATGAACCTTATCAAGGCCAAAGGAATTATTTCATCATTCATCGCCAAGTTTGATATTCACAAGGTAAATATTGGCCGTAAAGAGCTGATTCAGTTTCCGACCCTTAAAAAGTGTTCAGTGTCAGATAACGAGACTCCTGAACTCCCAGAAGACAAAATCCTAATTTTTACTGATCACCTTGACCAGTTAAAAACTGACATGGAATCAAGATTTGAAGATTTGACCAAGTTACAAATTCCGGATTGGATTCTAGATCCATTCTCGTTTGAAGCTGTGGATAAGCTTGATAACTCTTTGCAGACAGAGTTTCTAGATCTGAAGTATGACTGTGAGGCGAAAATCATTTTCAAGCAGAGCGGTTACGAGTTAGTCTGGGTGAAGCTTATGGACACTTATCCACAACTGTGGGGAAAAACTGAACCACTTCTCATCTCGTTCCCGTCAACATATTTAGTTGAAAAAGGATTTAGTTCTGTTGTCCAGCTCCTCACAAAACAAAGAAATAAGTTGGACATAAGCCTCAAAGGAGACTTGCGCCTGAACTTGATGAACATAAAGCCGGATATTCAAGTTTTAACTGAAATCCACCAAGCACAAGGCAGCCATTGAAAAGGTAAAATAAAAATATAACAAAGTTTTCAAACTTTCATTTATTTTTTCAAATTTTAAATGCCAACATTCTTAATTTTTTCCAGATTCCAATTTAAAAATGAAAACATGTACTCCTGTTTTTAAATGTACGTCAATAATCTTAGTTAATTATTTCACTTCTTTGTTCTTAAAAAAATCTGTAAAAAATGTACATTTTAATTTTTTTCTATTTTATTTAAGAGTGACCGGATAAAACTGCTTGGGTTGTTTTTATATACGATGTTGAAATTGTTTAAAATAATAAAACTGCTTTATTATTTACACTTTACTTCAAATTAAAATTAGACATAAAATGAAAATGAAAAGGGGTCTATAGGTGTTAGTCAACCTCCAGAAAGGGAAGATGGGCCAAAAAAGGTTGGGAACCACTGCTTTAGACCGTGTGACCACCCATACGAGCCTGAACGAAATTAATAAGAATGAGTTACACCTAAAAATGGTGCACCGCCGCCTCGGTAAATGTATTTATATAGAAGAATTAAGGTGGAGCCGTAGGGGACGCGAGAAAAGGTAGGCGTTTTTGTAGTTTTTATAGAAAAACTTTTTTCCCCCCAAATAAATACAATATTTCTCTAGTAGAAATATAGAGCTTAATTTTCTTCACATGGCGACCTCAACAGTTGTTGAATATCTTTAATGACTAACTTTTTAAATGAAGATAAAAAGTTGTCATTAAATTCCAGGACACCCTTGATAGATATGAAAGAAATTTTGATATTGATTGCTTCTACTGGAGAATTTTTTATTTATTTTGATCAAAAAAATGTTTAGCTATAAAAACTGCAAAAGTGCGTCCCCTACAGTCCCACCTTAACTTCAATTCTTTAAATAAAATGACCGACTGTTTTACGTTAAAATTAAGAATATTAATCAAATTGAAATTATTTTAAATATAATTAATAATACAGTTGCTAAAGAGAGATTTAAAAATATGAAATTGTTCTTATTTTAACATTTATTGCTTTAATAATTATATATATAAAGATACAAGATTAATACAAATTTTAATTTTGGGAATTAGTGATAAGGTGAGGGGTTAAAAAAGTGAACGCCTTTAACGTTTTAGTTTAAGAATTTGGAATAAGTATTATCTTACTAACCAATTTACTTTGGAGAGAGTGGGTAATTAATATAATCTTTTGAAGCTATTGTTTCCTTACTTATTTACCCTGTTTGTAATTTCAGGAGCACCTTTTGATGTGTACACCCTAAGGTTAGACCCCTAAATATATTGTCCCAAATCTAGTCTTAAAGTTTAGTATATTTATCTGACACCTCTAATGATCTATAAATAAAATTTTACTTAGTATGTGTTCATAATGTATTAAAACTATTTGCAATCAGGAGGGAAGATAGAGGACAACCACCCCACTTCCCCCTCCCCCCTCAAATCCCTGCACCCCCACCCCCTACCCCTGGGTGCGAAGCTGAGAATAATAATGGCTTACGGAAAATGAATCTACAATTTTTTTCTATCCTCGATGCAATTTGGAGTTAAATAACGTATCTTACTTACTCTATGGCTCTAGGAATTCAAAATTTCACTGCCGCACTTATAAATATCTTGAGCTTGCTCCATCCAATCCCCCTCATTACACCCTATCTCCTTCAGGTTAATTCTAATGTTATCCTCCCATCTGCGACTAGATCTTCCTAATGATCTCTTCCAATTGTGTTTACCAGTTAGCACCCTGAAAACGATTCTAGATTTCTCCGTTCGCGCTATATGTCCTGCCCACCGTAATCTACGAAGCTTGGTTATCCTAACATGTCTTGTGATGAGTAGAGGGTGTGTAGGTCATCATTATGTAACCTCCTTCATCAACCAGTAGCCTAATTCCTTTTTGTACCTAATATCTTCCAAGAATCTTGTTTTCAAACACCCTATTTAAAAAAAAGATATGTTTTTTGTTATTTAAGGTAAGCTACCACTTTTATAACGCATTAAATTCAACTAAGCGAAACCACCTTGAATACCGGAATCGAACCTGGGACCTGTCTGGTGTCCAGCTATTAGGACTGATCTTGTGAACAGCTCAGCATTTTGATTACGTTTATACATATTGTTCTTGCATCGTGTGCTGAAAAAATAAACTTAACTACTTTACTACGACCAAAAAACTTATTTTCATATTCCCTTAACCATCAAGAGACTGGCTGCTTGTAGCGGGCATGGTTTTGAATCAGGAAGACCTTAGTTCAAGAACGGTCAGGTACAACATAGTGGTTTTCCAACCTTTCAGAAACTACTGGGGCAGTTCTTATTATTCCTCTATTCTAAGCTCCTACCCATTAATTAAGCCGGTACTAAAACTTATGTCACAAGTACAATTGAATTTTTTTTATTGTTTTCATTTTCTTGGCCGCTAATACCACCCATTATGTTTCACAAGCCTGTACAAATTAAATTTTAAATTGCAGGGTTCATCTAAAATCTATCAAACAGGCTCCAGACCTCTACAGTCTGAGGAGCCACTACTGACCTCTATAATATCCCACGCAAGTGTATCAGCTCTATATTATTATTATTAGCACCGCGTCTTACTACCCGTTCGGGTTATACGCACAGCTCTATAATATCCCACGAAAGTGCACCAGCTCTATATTATCTTGCGAAAGTGCACTAGCTCTATAATATCCCACGCAAGTGCATCAGATCTATAATATCCTGCGCAAGTGCACCAGCTCTATAATTTCCCACGCAAGTGCACCCGCTCTATAATATCCTGCGCAAGTGCACCCGCTCTACAATATATTTCGCAAGTGCACCAGCTCTTTAATATACTTCGCAAGTGCACCAGCTCTATAATATCCCATGCAAGTGCACCAGCTCTATAATATTCCACGCAAGTGCACCAGCTCTATAGTTTCCCACGCAAGTGCACCCGCTCTATAATTTCCCACGCAAGTGCAACCGCTCTATAATTTCCCACGCAAGTGCACCCGCTCTATAATATCCCACGTACGTGCACCAGCTCTATAATATCCCATGCAAGTGCACCAGCTCTATAATATCCCATGCAAGTGCACCAGCTCTATAATATCCCACGCAAGTGCACCAGCTCTATAATTTCCCACGCAAGTGCACCCGCTCTATAATATCCTGCGCAAGTGCACCCGCTCTACAATATCCCACGCACGTGCACCAACTCTATAATATCCTACGCAAGTGCACCAGCTCTATAATATCCCGCGCAAGTGCACCAGCTCTAATTTCCTACGCAAGTGCATCCGCTCTATAATATCCCGCGCAAGTGCACCCAATCTATAATATCCCACGCAAGTGCACCAGCTCTATAATATCCCACGCAAGTGCACCAGCTCTATAATATCCCACGCAAGTGCACTAGCTCTATAATATCCCGTGCAAGCGCATCAGCTCTATAATATCCTTCGTAAGCCCATCAGCAATAGCGCCTGTTTATCATATTCCACGCGGACAAAACAACTATACAATAACCCGCGCAAGCGCACCAGCAATAGCGCCCTACTCCAAAAAGCTAAAGTAGTGTACGGCACGCGCTTATCAGAAAATCATCAAGTCTGGAGCCCGTTTGATAGATAAAGGATGAACCACGCAATTTAAAATGTAATCTGGACAGGATTGTGTTCAGCCAATCGGAAATAAATATGGTTAAGCCACTGGGTTCAGCTTAAACCGAATAGCTAGCTAGTTAATTATTTGCATACGTTGACAAGCGGATTAAACATCACGCTTATCTAGTTAGGGTTGCCATTGGTGAGAAGTTCAGGGTTTGAATCCGGCCTGTATGTAGTGAGGTAATTTTTCCTTGAGGATTTCTCCCTCTACCTCCACACGAATTTGGGCATCTCTCCACTAGATTCTACTTTAATTCTCTAGTTAAACCATTAGTATAGTTACATAAAAATATCACGGTTAGGTAATAAGATGTGGGGAACTTAAATAAATAAAAATAATTATCTTATCACACATTTTTTATTTTTTATCTTTCGTTTTTATGCGTATTTTTTTACATCACACCTTTGTAATTATTCGAACCATCATCATTTAATAACGCTACTGGATTCGAGATGAGGATGGTGGTGTAGGAAATGTCCAGCATTTGCATGGAAGGATAATGGGAAACAGTTTGGTTAAAAACGAACTCTTTTACACCCTGCCGGGATTCAGAAACCGACCATCCACACCAATGAATAACTAGACAACACGAGACTGACGTTTCGCCCCCGTGACCACATGTGCGGGTTTTATACTTCTTAATCCCTTGTTTGAAAGTGCGTCTTCCAACATTGTGATTGTGGTCCCATCTCTTTTGAAGCAGTGAACACATTGCTGCTTACGTTTGGCAAGCGGGTGAGACTGATTGTAGACGAACCTGGTGGGAAAAACTGGCGCAGAGGGTAAATGAGCAACCATCAACTCCCAAGAACGTCCTTGCTATGCAAATGATACAAATAAATACGAGACAAAGAGACTAAAAACGGAAGAGGGGGGAAGGTCCTCAACCGTGATCACGCAGTCTACAGCGTCAAGCTAGCATTATACCGGGTTACCTATGACGGTGAGGTATAAGAGTTTGAATTTCAGCTGCGTTTATTAGAGGGTGCTGTTTTTACGCCCATGTTGATTTTTTTCATCTTTTTTTTCGGGTGAATCTTGGTGTATTTCCTTTTATCCACCATTAGCCTAGTGCCCCTTGGAATAAAATTTGTCACCCGCCTCGGTGGCGTAGTTAGCTAACGCACTAGTCGTGTTAAGCTCGATCGCCGAGGACGGGGAGATCGAGGTTCGAATCTCGGTCGGGTGAACTGGGGGTGGTTTTTCCTAAATGGTTTTCCACTCTCCCTCCACGCAAATGCGGGTTCACTTCCTCTCAATTCAACCTTCACAATTCCTAATCCATTAGAGTAATTAGTACTTAAGCGTATAACCCGAACGGGTAGTAAGACGCGGTGCTAATAAAAAAAAATTGTCACCCACTTCAGTGGTCGAATGTTCGAATGCTCTCATAATAAACTAAATTACCGATGCTCAGGAGGCCGGGGATTGAATCCCGAGCGTATGTACTGAGGGAGGATTTTCCTAAAGGTTTTTCCATTCCCTCTTCACGCAAATGTGGGTACATTTCCTCTAAATTAAACTTTCCCCATCCCTAACACAGTAACGTAATTAGTCCATATGCGTGTGGCCCGAACAGGTAGTGAAAAGTGGTGACAAAAATAAATAGACAAATATGCTTTAATAACCCTTGTGACCCACCTCGGTGGCCGCATAGTCTAAGGCGATAATTTTGCAATTTTTTTGCCGATGACGGACAGATTGTGGTCCAATCCCGATTAGGTGTGCTCAGGGTGGTTTTTCCTGAGTGGTTTCCCATTTTCCCTTTCCGTAAATTTGGTTACATTTCCTCTAAACTCAACTTTCCTCATCCTTAGCCCATTATCGTAATTATTAAATAAGCAAATAGCTCAAATAGATAGTAAAACGTGGTGCTAAAAATAAATACAAAAATAGCCCTTGTGTTAAAAAAGGACTAGAAAATAAATAAAAAATTATTACTTTCAAGTAGGTAACAAACATCTTCATTTCGAACCAGGCACTACCAATTACGACTAATATATTTCCACACAAGATTCGGAAGACAGGGGTGGTGGAAATGGGGCTGGGGGCGTGGGTTACAAGGAGCGTAAGTTTTGTTCCACGTGCGTGTCTACCTGGTTCCGGCGGCTGAACTAGTAATTTCCTGCACCCCTTCTCGTACTGAAAGAGCACCAGTATTTGCGACAAGTCCTCCCTTCTAACTCTCCCACCCTTTAAGGAAATGAGGACTCCCGGAGGGGGCAACAGGAAGTCTTCAATAGCTTTCGCCTTCTCTCACTTTGTGATGAGGGAATAGAGGGAATGTTAAGGTAAGAAAGTTGGTACTCCTGTTACTACCGGCATTCCCGTCAAAACAGCTCGCGTCATCAAAAACAGTGTGTCAAAGAGAGCTAACGTTATATCCTTCTTTACCCAACACTTTCTTATACCCCATACATGCAACCGATGTTTTCGTAGGAGTGAGAGTATAGGAAACGCGAGTTAAGGGAAAGTTTTTTACAGTTTTTATAGCAAACACATTTTTTTTTTGCCAAAATAAATAAAATATTGCTCCTGTAGGAACATAGAATTTAATTTTCTTCACATGGGGGTGATATCAACAGTGTCGAATATCTGTCATGACATGAGCATAGCGGCATTAGATAAGAAACCTTTTGAACGAAGCTTAAAGTTTGTCATTAAATTCCAGGACATCCTTGACAGATATACAAGTACATTTAATTACAATTTATATCGTCTATAATAACTGTACTACAAGGAAAATCGACCAGGAAACCTGGAGATTGAAGCAGAAAAAGAGGGATAGGAAGATTAAAAAGGACCAATCATTTTAAAGATTGAAGTGGAGAGAGCCATAAAGGNAAGGACCCAGCATTTTTAAGATTAAAATGGAGAGAGCCATAAAGGACGTGCTAAGAAGGAAATATGCCGAGGATGATGACAAACCAGATTACCTTCTAAGGGAACTGGGAAACAACGGAGAAACGACCCTGACAAAACCTATAAATAAAATCTAAGAAACAGGAAAATGGCCAAATTACTTTCTAGACGTAACCATGGTGGCTCTAAAAAGAAGAAACAAGCCAAAAAATGCAGTGACCATATGACCATCAACCTCATCTCTCATGTGGGTGAAATCGTGGCAAGAACACTCAACAGGCGACTGGGACAGAGAATAAAAAGTGTGATGAAGACAAATTGGGAGTGAGAAAATGAAAAGGAACCAAAGATGTCATCGGGATGCTGAGAATAATCTTAGAGAAAGCGCTGGAAGTCTAGAAAGAGGTCTACATTGATTTAATCGACTGGAAAAAGGCGTTCGATAGAGAGAAGTGGAAGAAACTGATGGAAATACTCAATAAGATCGGCATCAACTGGAGAGACAGAAGTCTGATTGCAAACCTATACCTGGGACAGTGAGTGAAGGCGAGGTTAAATTATGGAGATACCAACAGCGTAGAGATAGATAGAGGAGTGAGGCAGGGATTCTGTTTGTCACCCAATTTATTCAACTTTTATGGAGATTGGCTGGTCAGGGAGATGGAAATTTCAGGATAGGAGGACGCGTCATCAACACAATAAAATACACAGATGATCTAGCATTGCTGGCCAAAAGTAAATAAGAATTGCAGGAAATGATGGACCGGCTGGTGGAGATCGGTAGAAGATATGGCATGGATAAGTGAAAAGGGATTGTGATTTCAAAAAATGAAGAGCTGTTGAAAATCAAAATTGAAAACCAGAAGTTGTAAAACATAGAGTAGTTCAAGTACCTGGGAAGTCTGCTGACAAAGGATGTCTACTGCACTAAAGAAATTAGTCGAGGATTATTACCATGGCCAAGGATCTTTCATCAAGAATAGGTTGCAGCTGACCAGCGGGGTTTGGAACTGAGGAAGAAACTGATGAAATGCTACATTTGGAGCATCGCACTGCATGGAGCAGAAACTTGAACTCTTAAGAAGACAGAAAAGAAATACTTTGAGAGCTTTGAAATGTCGTGCTGGAGAAGACTTGAGAATATCAGGTGGACAGATAGGGTGACAATTGAAGAAGTCCTAAGAAGAGTGGGTGTGAAGAAAACAATTTTGGATGTGATTCTTTGGTGCAAAGCAAATAGGATCAGACACATCCTTATAAGGAACTGTCTTCTTCACGACTTCATACAATGAAAGGTTGAGGGAAAGAGTAACTAAGGAAGGAGGTGGATTCAAATATCGGATGATTTGAAGGAAAGGAGAAAATCCTGGAAGCTGAAGAAGGAGGCATAGAACAGAGAGCATTGGCGGTCTAAGTTTACTGACAAAAGGAATGGACCTGTCGTAAGACAGACAACATAATAATAATAATAATAATAATAATAATAATAATAATAACAACAATAATAATAATAGTGGATTATGCCAACACAACTATAGGAAAATCTAACAATCAGTCCCCAGGCTTAATGTAAACAAAATCAGAAAAAAAAATCATACCAAAGTGGAAAAGTTAAACACCTATGTTTATCAAATTTTTTAATATTAGGATTTATATGTGAGATTAGGATTCGAGAAAAAGTGGTTACGACTCATCATTATAAAAACCCAATATTAAATATTTTACTTAAAATATGTGATAGTGTTAGAAAAGCAACTATGGTCTAAATATACTATAGCAAAATTGTGACATATACACCCGCAAACAAGAAACGTGAGAGTGGAAACTAAAAAAATACATGAAAGGTCTACAGCTTGTATTACATCAAGAGAAGCTTTCCTAGTTGTTGAGGTTGGGATGTAAGGAAAGCAAGTTAAGGGCAGTGGTTTTGCAGTTTTTATAGCAAATTTTTTTAGCCAAAATAAAAAACGATGTCTTCACTATAAACATAGAGTTTAATTTTCTAAACATGTTGACCTCAACATCTCTTGAATATCAGTCATGTGCATAGCGGTACTATATGAGAAGCTATTTTAAATAAAGAGAAAAAGTTGTCATATAATTCCTGGACACCCTTGGTAGATTTTTTGCCAAAAATATGGTTTTCTATAAAAACTGCAAAAAACACCGACCATAACCCACATTCCTTTCATCCCGACCTTAACAAGCACACAAAGTGAAAATAAACGAGAAAAATTAAAATAAAGGCCTGAAAAGCAGCACGTCATATAACGTATAAAGCGAGTGGTGTCATTCTCACGTTGAGTGTCGTGGGCTGTACACTGTGGGGAACGAGTAGCGAGGGAGGTATTTAGGAGGTGTGTACTTACGTCAAAATTTGAGAACTCAGACTTTCCCGGAGGACCTGGAGGGCCAGTAGATCCGGGTGTTCCAGGTACGCCGTCTCGTCCGGCCTCACCTTTTATAACAAAAAAAGTTTAATAGATTAATTAATACACATGTTAATGAAACATACATATACACACTTTGTTCCTCCTGAACGGTAACAGTCTTACCTTGACGAATTACACTATGAACTAATCTTATAAGTTTCACTATGGTGTAATCCGTCAAGGTAAGCCTGACATATCTCAGGCTATACTAGAAAACCAACGAAAAATAATAAAATAAGAGTACTGTAAATAGCTTTCCAAATTATTGATATATAGAAAAAATAGTAAAATTGTTGAACAAGAAACACTGTAAAACACAACAGCTCTTTTTTTTTATCTCCCATTGGTACCAAACATGAACAAATCGTTAACGCATATATAAGTATTATATCAAATATAAAAATCCCTTTCTTCCTTTTTTATAAGTAAAAAACCGGCCTCATGGTTTACTGGCTGCTGACCTAGAGGTCCCGGGCTCGATTCTCGACTGGTACTGGGGTATTTTTCTCGAAGGGGGAATAATACCCATGGTCACTAGGGTTTGGTTAAGGCTTAAACCGGCTTCGGTGGCCACGTGGTCTAACACACCAATATCGTGTTGAACTAGACTGCCGAACATGGGGAGATTGGGGTTCGATCCCGGTCGAGTGCACTGAGGGTGGTTTTTACTAAATGGTTTTCCACTATCCTTTGACGTAAATGTGGGTACACTTTCTCTCCATTAAAGCCTTCCTAATCCTAAGCCATTATTGGAATTAGTATATAGGCGTATAACCCGAATGGGTAGTAAGACGCGGTGCTAAAAAATATCAGGCTTAAGCTTGGTTAAGATCTTCAATATCTTTACCCCGTCATATTCACTATCCTCATTCATAATACCCTAACCTCATTGGGACATGGAAAGAGCCTCCACGGAAAGGATGTATCGTGCACAATTAGTCATTTGGGCGACCTCTGGGCAACGTTACATTAGTAATGGCTAATCTTTCCGCAAACTGAGCTATAGATTGATGCAACCCAGTTATTATTGTTATTATTATTATTATTATTATCTTAGCACCATGTCTTACTGCCTGTTTCGGCTGTAATCTTATGTACTAATTACGCTAGTGATTTTAGGGATTAAGAAGGTTATATTTAGAGGAAGTGTACCCGCATTTGCGTGAAGGAAGAGTGGAAAACAATTTAGGGGGAAAAGCTCTCAGTACACCCGACCGAGACTCGAAACCTTGATCTCCCCGTCATCGACAGTCTAGTCTACTGCGTTAGACCATGCGGCCACCGTAGTGGCTTAAGACATTATTATTTTAAACAAAGTATTGTAGCGCTCTTTGCTTAGCTTTCTATTATTCTCTCAATGAGACCTAGCTATGTTGTGTAACGTAAGCAACCAAGACATGTGAACCCAGTTGTCAGTAAGCCAAATAATGCGTTCTTGAGTACAACCTCCATGTAGGATAGATCTCAATGATGACCAAGCTCTTTAATAATCAAGTGTTGCAAGTCATCTCTACTTGAAAGATCTGTTCTTCACTGATTGGTCAAAACGGCATAGTAATCAAGGGGGAGCCTACATTCAAGTTGGCGATTAACGAAGTCAAGTAAGACGAACGTGTTTTCATCCTGATACCCGGATTCAAACCCAGGATATTGTGTGTACATTCTATACGTGTGATAATCACGGTAGTAATCAGTTAGCGAATTAGAAAGAAGAAAATTTGTAACACGGGCATCAATTATAAACACGTTAGCTAATGCCAAAGATAGTTTTCACGTTCTCATATCTTTTAGTAGCACAGGCATCTACCATCACGTCTATTGTAGGCAACCTGTAGACTAGGTGGGAGTGTAGAGGAAGCGAGAAAAGGTTTATTTTATTATTAAAACAATATTTTGGTCAAAATAAATCAAATATTGTTTCAGTAGGAATATATAGCTTAATTTTTTCACAGGGTGACCTGTATGGTTCTTAAATACCTGTCAAGGGTGTCCTGGAATTTAATAACAACGTTTTCTCTTTGTTTAAAAAGTTTGTCCTCTAAAGGTAAGCGCCCACTGGGTCGGTACCGCACTGACGGAACGTACCACACGGACCGCACATTTTAGGGGGGTGCGCCCACTATCCGCACTGACGGCACGGATGGAAACTCAGTTTGCTCGGCTGCTCTTGAGCCAGAAGGTGAGTTTCTCGTTTGCGTGCTCAAAGAAGTACTGTTTGCATTTCTGTTATTGTTGGATTTGTTTCATGTTTATATTTGTGCTTTTGTGAGTGATATTTCACCGTATTATTTAAATATGGAAAGCGATGAAGAATTTTTAGCTCTTAGTTGCCTTTTAATTGAAGAGGAGGGAGGAAAATGTAGGAAACGACAATTCTGGGTTCACATCAACAGGAAAATACTTATGTTTGGCGAATACTACACATTATTTCTTGATCTGGTTGAAGATGACGCCAAAAATTCCGGCCCGCACTTTATTTTAATTCACTCGCCCGGACTTTCTGTCGAATGGCGGAGCGGCGGAGAGTCCGTTGCCGGTGGTACCGACGTAGTGGGCGCATCTTGGTAACAAATACTGCTACGAATTAGTTGTACTTTCCGTTCCGTCCGTGCGGTCCGTGCGGTACCGACCCAATGGGCGCTTACCTTAATGCCGCTATGTTCATGACAGATATTCCACCACTGTTGATATCATCATGTGAAGAGTTAAACTATATGTTTTTATTGTAGCAATATTTTTTGTTTTGGTATAAAAAGTTTTGATATAAAAACTGCAACAACACTTAGCTTTTACCACCATTCATTAAACAACATCAAAAAGGGCTTCTATATGTCTCGCTCTGCGCATCCTTTCCTGAGAGCTATCTTAGCAAAGCGACAAACCGGTGTCAAAATTACATTATTGACAGTGGTAGAAGGAATGGGGCAGTGACATTGTATTTTAATTAAAAATATAGTAATTATTAGTTTAATTTTATTTTCTCGTAATTTGTTAGAGTAGTTGATTTGTTAAATGTATTTCATCAATTTTTAATAAAAAAACTATTTATAGAGCTTAGCACAAATTTATTGATAAATTAACCCCTTCCTAAGTGGTATTCAAACTCAAGACTTCTCCATAAACCGGGCCTAAGTTTAATGCGAGTGTAACGCCTTAGACTATTCGACCAATACTTCGATTGAAACAGAGTATTACTAATATGACTTCAAGATAAAAAATTCATTTATAGAATGTTCAAGGGAATTTATAAAACTAAGTGTTCCAGTCATCATCATAATCATCATCAACATCAACAACTGTTTCCAGCCTGTGGCCATTTCAGTTTAGTAAAATGCCTCCATCTTCCTCTATCCTTCCAACATTCTTCTTTCTTTAATTGCTTCTAATATTCTCCTCTCACTTGCACATCTTTTGCTATCTGCTCCTCCCATATCTTACTGCATCTCCTTTGCGGGTTTTTTCATACATACTTCATCTCCATCTTTCTCTTTGGCATCCTCTCCTTCTCCATCCTCATTATATGCTCATACCATCTCAGTGTTGCTTCCTCTACTATCTCATGTACTCCCTGTACCCCCACTCTTTCCCGCATAACTTCATTCCTAATCTTGTTTCTCCTCCTGACAGCTAAAAAGCTCCTCACAAACTTTATTCTCATGGCCTCCACTTTCCTGGTCTTTCTTACAATCAATGCCCACGTTTCCACTGCATAGGTGACAATAGGTACGAAGTACGTCCTGTACAACACTACCATAAGTGTTCTAGTGCACAAAATATATTAGATACCAACATTTTTTTAAGAAGGGTACCAATTTCTTTTAATCAATTAAAAAAATACTATATCTATACACTCTAAATACATAAATCATACCACTTTAAATAACAAATGTCTTGAATAAACTAGTTCTCTAATTTTTTTTTCATTCTGATTTGATTGCGTGTACAGTTAACATGTTCCCGTATTTTCAGTCTCTAAGCAGGTCAGTCACTTTTCAATGAACAGGCAGATTAGTAAGCAACTTATTGATCTATTTAAAAACCTCAAGCATGTGTAATAATTGAGACTACAATCCGATACTGCGTATTTCTACAAGGCTAGTTTTGGAAGCTAGATGACCTTGGAAGTGGCATGACTTTGGTCACTGTCCCACTCCTCACCCACCTTTTTTTTATTATTATTAATACGAGCTGTAAATAACGACAGCCGCTGCCACTGGCGGGTACTGTTTCATTTCCAAGACAAGCTCGACTTTACCAACCAGCTCACAACTCTTAACCGATTGCTCTTTCAATGTTTCAGATTTAAACAAAGATAGATTTGATAGGCGATACCGACATTATTCACAGCCCAATTTTCTTTAAGAGGAACCTTATTTGACAGCTAGAAATGATACTAGTTCTAGTTTAAAGCATTCATGCATCAAGATATGTTGTTGTCACTTATGATTGATTATTAATATGATACGTATTTGCCACTTCGATTGATTATTAATATATTTTAGTATTTTTTATTATCATTTTAGGTATTTAGCGTGAATTTTAACTTACTATATAAGCACATGATTTATAAACTAACCTAAACCTAAACTAGACACAACACCCTGCCCCCAGCCGTTAATTAAACACTGTGATAGAAAAAACAACATATTTTACCAATAATAAATCTTCCAGCTATGCTGAGAAACGAACTCAGTAATAAAATGCAAAATAATTTAAAATAAATGTTATTAGTGTTGGCCGAATAAAGTTTGTTTTTTTATTAAAGGTCCATCAATATGAAATAATTGGAGTCTAATTAAATGTACACTCTGTTTCAATTAGACCTACACCTATTCATAAAGTACAGCTGTACCGTAGCTCTCCATCATATATAAGACATGAATGATCTCCAGGAAACAACTTAGCCTACTCCTGCACCTACTAGTGATGTGGAGACTATGATCTCCGCTCGTGTGTGTCTGCCACGCGTTTTGTCACTCTCTATAAAAGCTGTAATATTTATTAGAACAGAATGTACTAAAATGCTTATATTTCTGTATTATTATTTTTAATATTTGGTTTGCAAGGTGTGACAATAAAAGAGTGGTTGCTAGTACCATAAGCACGTGCTAATTTTTTATGCAAGCGTACAAAGGCGTCAGTCTCTTCTTGTATGGTTTTCCATCGACGGGGAATCCCGGCTTAATATACTAATTCAATTTTTTTTCTAAATAGCTGTTCAATCTCTACATGAAAATGCACGTGCACTCCTTCTAAAATTTTACCTTGCTGTTATCCCGCTAGTAAATATGCGGATAGCCCGAGTGAATAGCTAAACGCGCTATTTTTCTCTCTCTCTCTCTCACGCACACACGTACACCTACACACACACACCAATTACACCAAACATTTATAAAAAAAATTAATATGCTATTATTATTTAAAGATGAATTGTAGTTTTGTCCTTATTCAAGATTGGGTTGGAAGTAAAATAGAGTTAATTTTCATATTTTTATAGTTTTGAAAGCAAATTTATTTTTTGCCGAAGCAATAATATTCTTCTTTCGAATATAGGTCCAGTTTAATTTTCTACACTAATTAATATCATCAGTTCCTGAATATTTTTCACGGGTATAGTTGCGTACAACTAGGACTTTTTACCTTATTCTAAAAAGTTTCGACTTTAATGCCACTATGACAAATAGTCAAGAACTATTAATATTACAATGTATAGAAAATTAAACTGAACATTTCCACTGAAGAAGTATTTTATTTATTTTAGCCATAAAAAAGGGGTTTTCACTAAAGATTCTATGAAATTATTGACTCTAGCTCGCGTTACTTTACATGTAGGTCTTAACCTCAATGAACACATTTTAAAAACATAGATAAAAAAAGGCTGTTTATTTTATTCGAGAGTCTGAAAGAATAGTTTTCTGTCGTGACGGGATTCGGGTTGTAATTAATCATGTTGATGCTTAGAGAAGAGAAAGGAACCGTATTATAAAATGTACGCCAACACGCGGCGAGAGACGGGAGCTGGGTGTGGAGATGTGTGAGTGCGTGGGTGCGTGGGTGCGTGTGTGTGATGTGTGTGTGTGTGTGTGTGTGTGTGTGTGTGTGTGTGTGTGTGTGAGGTTACATTACATATCTCTCCCTACAATCACCCTTCCTCATTAGGATACACCAATGACTGACCTTTAGAACCTTGGATTCCCTCTGGACCCACCGGGCCGGAATCTCCTCTGTCACCCTTGTCACCTTTGGGGCCGGAGCCCCCCCTCTCGCCGGGGGGGCCTGGAAGACCCTGTAAAAAATTAAACAAGGAATGGGACACATGTCTACACTTTTTTAATCACAAAAATCGGAAGATTAGGTGAGCGGTTAGAATGCTTTACTCTGACTTTACTCTGACCCCTAGGGGCGGGGGTTCATCCCATAGATGCGATAGTTTATTTTTCAATCCTTTATTAAGATGAAAGTTGATACAGTTGATTCATATCCACCCTGGTAGTTCAATAAAGTTCATTATTATGTTTATAATTTACAATAATATAAGTGCTTTCTATTCCTAAGCAAACACACACATAAAAATTTGAGAGTTCATTAATATTTATTTATATTTATTGGAAGAGCTAAACAATTCATTAATGAAAATTTTCACTAAAATTTTTTAATATAAAATAATCTAGTAAGACAAGAATAATAAATAAGTCCATAAAGCAATTTATTTAGAATCAAAATTCAGTGAAAAAAATGTTACCGCCTGTGACATATACTATCTACATAACAGAGTTGCATTGCAAGTAACCACAAGACAAATATTTAGGAGAACCACAGAACAATGGACTAGATGACCTTGAAGATATAATTTATAGTAATTTACTCACATCCACATGTCTGTAACTGCACTGCTATACTCGTTTCATGCCCTTATTTAAGATGTCAGTTGATAAAAATATATAAGGTCAGAATTGGCCTTAAGCAATGTGAAGCATCATAAAAAGGTGTCTGAAGTTTTTTTTAAAGTCCTATGTAATTGAAAATATGTGGGCCCTAGCACAAAGCTGTCCCTTGGTTCAATGTTTCAGATTATTTTCCTGCAGCCCATATTAATTGGGCTAAAAGAATCAAAATATATCCAGACCGATCACAACCAAACTTTGATGAATATAACTAGGGATATAACTAAATTATGATTATCTTGTTCCTGCGGCCAGTAATAAAAATGCCGAGAGTATTATAATATAACAAAGTTTTTGAAAAAAGGAAACAATTTAGAGGTAATCTACCTACATTTTCGTGGAAAGAAGAGTGGGAAACAATTTAGGAAAAACCACCCTCAGTAAATCAAACCGGGATCAAACCCTGTCATCAGCAGGCCAGTCTAATAGAAAAGTCACACCTTAGCCACTTAAGCAGGTATAGTCATATAATCATAATTTATATTAAATAGATACTTTACATTTGGTGATTTTTGTGAAAATCTACAGCTCTAGATGTTTTGCGATTTTTGTGAAAATATACAGTTCTAGACATTTTGTGATTTTTATGAAAATCTACAGCTCTAGACATTTTGATTTTTCTGAAAATCTACAAATCTAAACTTTTGTGATTTTTGTTAAAATATTCAGCTCTAGACTTTTTTTCTAGAGAAATCAATCACTTTTTATAACAACGGGAACTGTTTCGTAATAGCATCCATACATTCATCGATTAACGTAAATCATACATAGATAGTAGCCGTTAATTAAGGCAAATTACTTTTCTTACACTGAGCCACGGTTATAGAATAAATAAACAATATTATGAATATATACTATTAATAAAATACATTAGTTATAAGCTAATATTTAGTATGGTTACTGAAAATATTTTTGAAGTATCGTAAAGGAACACAAATGGTTATAATCACCCTAAAGTTTTAAATTGTAAATTTATCTCTAAATTTATTAACGACTTATTCTAAATATTAGGGATTGAGGGAGAGGAAATGCATCCGCAATAGCATGTAGACGGGGATTTTATTAATCGAATCTGTATGGATGCAGCTTATTATATTAGGCCCCTACATCTGGACTCGGACCAGGGTGCTCAAGATCTTTAGTGGACCCCTCTAACCACTCGGCCACAGAGGAAAACGTGTCCGAGGAAGGTCTTACCGAAGTTCCGGGAGGCCCCGCCTTGCCGTCTATGCCGGGCACTCCAGGGGGTCCTGGGATGGCGTCAGGTAGCGTCAGTGAGCTGAAGTACGCTGTGAGGTTACAGGAACACATGCCAGGGGGACCGGGTGGGCCCATTATTCCGCCAGGCTGGAAAAAAACAAACAGAAGAACGGCATAAGTTAAACATGATTAAGCAGAGTACAATTGGTTCAAATTAAACTTTGAGCATAACTTCAAAGACAGTAGTGACCTTGTTTTAATAACTGTAGCAAAAATAATACAGGGAAGTTAACGTAGATGTACTGCATATGCCTAAACGTTAAAGTTGATATCATCTGCAGAGAAATGAACCTAAATAAATAAAATAAATTATTCTTAATAATATTACCATAAACCCTCAATTCACTTAAATATAAAAATAAAATTAGGGTTAATGGTTATTTATTATAAAATAATAATTTTAATCATATAAATATATAAAAATATAATTATAAGTTAATCAAAATGTGTATTTATTAATAAAACTTTAATATTACATATATACACCTCATAGAGTATTTTAGTATACATCACACACACACACACACACACACACACACACACACATATTTATATAAAATACATATTGTATACTAAAATAATAAGACATAATTTTAATGTATAATGATATTTATATATATTAGGTAACTTTTTAAAAATTTCAGTAGATACAATGTATTTATTATGTAACGTATAATGTATAATATATAAATATAGTATATACTATATACATCATGTAATGTATACTACAATAATTAATAATATAATTAATAATATTAATAATATAAATAATAATATAATTAAAATGTTTGTGTTACACTTAAATAAAACTTACTTTATCACTGAAGTCGTCGGCAGACCCTGGCTGGTACTCGCCAAACCCACTTCCGGAGAAGGGGGGACCCGGAGGCCCCGGTGGGCCTGGTGGACCTCGTATAGACTCTCCGGGGGGACCCTGAAATACACGGAATAAAACATTCGAAACATATTCAATCCCATAAGAATACAACTTAAATATTGCTGCAAGTTCACAAACATTAACTTAAACCTTTCCAGTTGTGTGATGAGTGATGACTAACCCAACTGGCTATTTAGTCGACTCCTACACACTCCTTTACACTCCTTTTTTCTTCTAACGAATGTCTACTTTACTTTTATAGCTAAAAATAAAATAAAGCACTCACTGGTGTTATGCTTCAATATTTGAATTAGTTTCACAGCTGTCCATATATAAAATATAAATATATTCCAATGGGACTTAAAAATGTATAACATAGTTTTCAAACAAAGACTAATAAGTAATAACAAAGTAAAATTTCTATTAAGAGATTCCTAGCCTATAGTAATAATTATTTAGTCCACACACACTGCAAAATAGTTTGATTTGATTTGTTTAAGATATTTTATCTGTGTGTCCTAAACAAAAGCTTAAAATGTTAATTTTTCTAGTTGGGTGGGAGGTCCACTGGAAAATTTTACTATACCTTTAGCCAATAAAAGTTTTTATACGTATATATTGACCCTTCAGATACCCTCCCAACCCCTTTTGTACTTCCTTGCTCGTAAGAAAATGTACCTTCAAATATTAGCGAATACATTTTCTGATATAAAAATAATTATACTCCTTGAAAGCAAACTATATTTGAGCATAATAATAATGATAACAATTACTTAACAATATTAAAGGAAATGTTTATACATAAATGGCTTAAATTTTAAAAACACACCTTTTAGATTTTGTCATCACTTCCTGTAAAGGATTATCTCTACAAATACATAGCAAAATAAGATTAAGGATAAACTTTGATAAAACGTTAACCTGCCAAGGATACACGTATTTGAAGTAGATTATTACTATAACACCTACTTTTTTTTTCTAATTTATCAGTGTGTCTTGATGTATGTTATCTATTTCCTTCAGAAGTTTAAACACGTGTATTACGGCCAACTCAAATATTTAACCTGGATATCTGTCACGCCCTGATATTTTTATAATTTACAACTGGAAAACGAATTGATTCAAGAGTGCACAGTTATTGCAACTACTATTTTGAAGATGACAAGAAATTTATAACAAATATTTTGATAAATTATTATTAAAAAAAAAGTTATTGGATTCGATTGAACCAAGGCATTTTATCTTAACGCACCAATATTATATAAATGTGATAGGAATGAGAAAGATTGAATTTAGAAGAAATATACCCACATTTGCATGGAAGAAGGAACAGTAGTAGAGCGTCGATAGTTCAGACGTCAAAAATCAGTATCGTCGATAATCCGTATAGCCAAGAAAAATATTATTTATAGAAATAACCACATAGCCGTCAAAAAACGTACCTCAACCATTGTTTAAAAAAATGGAGACTTTTTCGTTGTTTGATTTTTGCCTTATTATATTTTTTCAGAATTTGTGATATTTAGCAACAAAAAGCAATGTGTAATTTCGTTGTTTAAATAACACGAAAATGTTTCTACCTTAACATTTAGTTTTCATAAGTAGGCCTACACTTTCTACGCTTATCTTTTTATTCTTGGAATAGGTACTGTATTTTAGAAAATCTGGACGAATCTATAATCCAGACTGGGTCAATACACAATTATTCCAAATTATCGACGCCCTACTGGATTTAGGAAAAATCATCCTAAGAACATTCCAGCGGGATTCGAACCCAGATCTCCCCATCACAGGCAAATCAGACTAAATAATCTTGACATTTGAACCACGTTCCTACTGATGTGGATTTAAGTGTATTATTTTAGTTATGTCTACTCTATTATTATTAGCACCGCGTCTTACTACCCGTCCGGGTTATACGCATTCACGCTAATGTGCAATGGTAGGGTGATTGTGAGATGAAATGGAGGACCTACAGTTTAACTTGGAATCCGAACCACGGTGAAGGCCTGGCATTCCTCACATTCACAAGTTGTGATTAATACACATCTTGTCAGAGGTGAAGGAAGGGTTTGGCAATCAGATAAATCTGTGCCAGGACTGAGGATTGAACCCCGGACCCTCAGCACAGAAGTCTGACACCTTACCCCTAGACCACCAGGTCACCGACTATGTCTACTCTAGTATTAGTAAAACTAACAATACTAAACAATTTTAATGTCTTGTGACTACCTCACTTTAATACAGTAGTGGGTTAATATTAGTTCGTAAAGTATTCCTGTACGTGAAAATATGAACTAAAGTTGCTCATTTGGCAAGTACGACTTAGTAAAATATTTACCAAGACACTTTGTACCTAATACTGAGGTGCCAGATATATCTAGAATAACTTGCCAAATAAAAGTTGAGTACTTATTGGCTGTGTGTGTGGAGTCCAATTTTTCTATTCGAGGTGAAGACGAATCGTATGTATGAAATTTTCTTGACAATGAATCGAAGTTAAATTTTTTTATTGTTTAAAAAAAATATTGTAATGTGGATACAACTTTTGAAGTTAAGTAAAATTGATATGTTTTATTTCAAAAATAGTTAGTGTAATTCGGCTGGATTTGATAAATTAATTTACGATCAGGGCATTTTATTATTTAATTGCTCCAAATTTTTGTATATATTATGAACATTAATTTGTAATATAAAAAAAACATAAAATTACAGAATATTTTTAATGTGTATTTAATAGCGAGGCTTCGTAATTATCATCGAAGGTGGATTAATTTTTTCAAAGCAGAGTCAAAGTTGACGATAATTCGAAATAAATTTGAAATTTAAAAAGCTTCGCACACCATTATTCCTTATATTTTCAATCATCATTTGGTGTCAAGCTATAAATCAATGTAATTGATAATTTTACACACAATAGTTTTAAAATGTGGTCCTCCTGACGAGAACTTAACTAATTTTAACAAAAAGTTAGTACAATTAAGGTCCAACAAACTTACCCTTGGTCCCCTCTCCCCTCTATCGCCTTTAGGACCTCTGATGGAATATTCTGGAAATAAAACAAAGTTGATTTTAGGGTTTGAGAACCATTTATCTTCCAATTACGTGCACACTTAGATTTTATAGTAATAATAATAATAGTAATAATAATAATAATGATAATAATGATAATAATAAATAATAATAATAATGATGATAATAATGATAATAATATTAATAATAAATAATAATAATAATAACAATAACAATATTCAAACATTTTATTTAAAAAAATCCGTCTAATAAATAATTAAGAAAAGGAAGGTAAAAAAAAGTCAAAAAGATTGTATAATATAATGGTATGAAATGATAAAAATAGGAATAATGGCTACACTAATATTATATAATGTGGGAGTGTAGGAACGCAAGCTGAGGGCAGTCTTTTCGCAGTTTTTATATCATTACGTAGTTTTAGTCAAAATAAATCAAATAGTCCTCTAGTAGAAACATAAGAGTTTTATTTTTCTCCACATGGCGACCTTAACAGTAATTGTTGACTATCCTGAAATTAAATGACGACTTTTTCTCTCTATTTAAAAAGTTTCACAACTAATGCTGCTATGCTCATGCCAGATATTCAACTGTTGACACCACGTGAGAATAAGAAATCTCTTATGTTTGTATTGGAGCAATATTTTATTTATTTCTGCCAAAAAAGATGTTTTTGATATAAAAACTGCCCCTTTATCACGTTCACTACATCTCCACCTTAACAACTGTTATCTTTAATTCTAACTTCTTTTTCGTACGAGCTATTTTTTTTATTTTTGCTTTTTTATCCTCCCTTGATTTAATTGTTTTAGTGTTAGACTGTGAGAAAAGTGAAGAAAAAAATAAACTTTTAAAGGTGTAAACCTATATAAAAAACCTAAATCTTTAACATAAGAACTTAAGACAAAACAATTTGGTTTAATATTGGTTGTGACTCACCGAAAGTCAGCTATAAACACGGTAGGTCCGTTGAAAGTGGTTAAAAAATTAAATTAACTTTTTACTCCTTTGCCCTTAAATTAATGTAAGTGTAGGTTATCCCAAATAAATAAAAATGGTAGCACCAAACATTTTTTTTTTCCAGAAAATGTAAGGGATTCTGGTTTGAACCCAAGTCAGGCGTGTATGAGTTTGTATTACACTCTAAGTTATGGCTGGGTACTTTATGTTAAATAATGCTAATCTAGGTTAAGTTAGTTTCTAAATCATGTACTGAAGTTTTGTTTAAATGGTAAAGCTTAACTACTTGAAATAAAATCAAAGTTTTGAGCCACTCTGTATAACGTGTGGCGTGTCATTGTTTGGGGGGCAGTGGCTAGCGCTCTCACCGTCAGGACCTGGAGGCGGGGGCGGGAAAGGCGGCAAGACGCCCATCTCCCCTCGACCACTCCCTTCTCCACTGGCGTCGTCACCATCACTTCCGGGCTAAAAAAACCCTCACCTTAAGTTTGGAAGGTTTAATATTGGTCGAAGGGTTAGTGTGCTTGACTCACACCATCAGAGGATTAATTAAAAAATAATTTAAAAAAAGTAGTGCTTCGTTTCTATTACGTTATTTATTTCCTCTTCCAACTATTAATGTTATTATGGATTAAATAGCCAAGGTATTGTAGTAATTAGTTAAGGTTAGAGCCGCATCTAAATATCATAGACTTTAAATTATTTTTCACAAGCTCTTTAAATCATTACCACCCTCATCGGTGGGCAAGTGGACTAAACGTCAATCTTGTCTAGTTTGGCTCTCCAGCAACAGGGATTTCAAGGTGAGAATCCCGGGTGTACTGAGGGTGGTTTTCCCCAAATTCATTCCCACGCTCCCTCCACTCAAATACGGCTACATTTAATCAATATTCTACCTTCCTCATATTTAACCCATCGGACTAAGCTGTCCATGGCTTCTAACTTATTAAACAATAAATAAAATCACATTAGAGTAGATATTTTAAGGTGGGGATGTAGAGAACACGAGAAAAGGACAGTATTTTTGCAGTTTTTATATAAAAACTTCTTTTTTTTTTGGTCAAAAGAAATCAAATAGTTCTCCAGTACATTATAAGAGTTTAATTTTCTTCACACGGGGACATCAATTGTTCTTGAATATTTGTCAAGGAAGTCCTGGAATTTAATGACAACTTTTTCTCTTCATTTAAAAGGTTTGTCATCTAATTCCGCCATGCTCATGACAGATATTCAACAACTGTTTATATCACCATTTGTGAAGAAAACTAAACTCTATGTTTCTACTGAAGACATCTTTTTTTATTTTTGCTAAACATATGTTTAGATATAAAAACTGCAAAAACACTGATCTTTTCTCGCGTTTCCAACAATCCCATCGAGTTCTCGAGCTGGCACTAAAGAGTAGGGATGTAAATAAAGTAGACCTGTTTTATGGGAAACGACTTTCCCTTATAATTTCTATTAAGATTCTCTAACAGAAAGAAAGAGAGAGAGAGATTACGTGAGCTCAAAGATGATAAGACAAGTTGTGTGACTTAAATTTATTTAAACGGGGAACACTCTTGTATTATTCTAAACTTAAGATTCTTCAGTAGAATGGTTCTTTCACTCTAGAACAAAACAAAACAATAACAAATGTAGCGTTTTTTTTTGGTGGTGGGGTGTGGTTTGCCGACTGAATACCAACTATGCCTCCAGGAAGAAGACCTAGATAGCCAAGGTATTTGAGAGGGGTGATTCTTCGTGTGAAGTATGAGAACTATTACTTTGTCCTGACAACCATGACACTTCTCATACGTGGCTAGAAATAAAAGACAATCGCTCTGTCACGAGACAACCATCACCCCCCTTGTCCTCCCTTTCTACCCCCTTTCCGAAAGCGATCCACCCGATAGAAAGGAGGGGGAAAAAAAAGCATTTCCCCCACGAATAGAAAAAAACAGGTCGCTATCCCAATCAACGTGTTTGATGATATACATTTCAATGACACACGTATATCATCAATCAATGTTTCCAGATTGGAACCTAGTAACCACTACGAATGGAAAATTACACTTTAAACGTTATCATATAGTGACAACGAGCTCGTTTGTGGAGACTCCGTGCCTGGAAACACAGAGAGTGGTAATTTGAACACATTACTCGCTTATTATTAGTGTAAGACAGTTTATTCACCGAGGAAATAGATTTGTAATGAACTTGTAAGACGAGTTCTTAAGTATAAAAAGAAAAATTGTTGGTATTTACTATTTATTCGAAAAATAAATTAGATGAAATGATTAAAAAAATCTCTTCAAACAGGAAACTCACTTATTTGGAGAGAGTAGTAAATTTCTCAAGTGAATCGTATTATGAATATCCATTTGGTACGCTAAAAAACCTTAACTATAGTTGTATTTTGGTAGAAATGACAGCATCTACAGTTACTAAAACTACTTCCATACGTTAAGTTATGTGATAGCTACTAGGTTTAACCTTAAAAAATATAACACTACTAAAATTATAATTAAAATGCTATAACTGTTGGCCGCATTTTTTTTCTAACATAGCCTTCTCACCAGACTCCTATTATACAGTAACATTTATTTATTTCTTGCAAAAGTAGCAAAGAAAAGGGGGGGGGAATTACTCTGAAAATAACATTACTTATGTCATGTCACACAACCCAGTAAGAAATTTACAACATACATTCATTATTTTCACATAGGACACTTTTTTTAATAGAACAAAAGCTATTGTGAAAGGAAAATTTTCAATCATGTAAAAAAAGTTCCTCCACAAACAACATATTATATAATACGTAGGTAATATATACATACAAAGGTGCATTTAAACATTTTTTTGTAACACGAATAGAAACATTCTTTAAAATAAAATTTCCGCGTATGTCTGTAAATAATCTTTGTTATTAAAAATGTGTAGTAATTATTTTAATTAATTAAAATTGTTTACTTGTAAAAAGCCAGAATATAAAGGTTCATATCAATCTTTTATTGTGCCATATTGAAGAAGAAGCATTGAGTTAGACGAAAACGCGATCATGCGAGCCGACATAGAAGAAAGAATAAAGTGATAAATGCTAATATAGGTGGATCACCATTGAAAGAACCATAGACGTATTACTTCTAGACTGCACATCACATCTACAAACAATCTGTACTCCAAACCGCAAAATATAGTAGAATATAGAAGAACAATATACTTATTACTTCTAGATTGCACATAAAATCTACAAACAACTTGTACTGCAAACCACAAAATATAGTAGGCTCAGCATTGGAAGAACAATATACTTATTACTTCTAGACTGAATATCACATATACAGAAATCCTATATTGCAAACCACAAAATATAGTGGGATCAGCCTTAGAAAAACAATAGACTTATTACTTCTAGTCTGAACATCATCTATACAGATAGCCTATAGTGAAAACCACAAAATATAGTAGGATCAGCATTGGAATAGCAATAAACTTATTACTTCTAGATTTAAAATCACATATACAGATAACCTGTATTGAAAACCGCAAAATGTAGTAATATCATCATTGGACTAGCATTAGATTTATTACCTATACACTGCACATCACATCTACAGACAACCTGTTCTGTAAACATTAAAATATAGTAGGATCAGTATTGGAAGAACAATATACTTATTACTACTAGACTGAACATCAAATCTACAAACAATCTGTATTGCAAACCACAAAATATAATAGGCTCACAATTGGAAGATTAACTGTGCACCAAATCTACAACCTGTACTGCAACCCACAACATATTTGCTTTTATTGACGTCACAGCCACATAATTAATTATTGGTTGAATCTTGTTCAGAGGGAGTGGCTATGCATGTGCTGTTTAGTGGTATGAGTATGCACATGTGCAGTGGGTTAGAATAACATCACATACAAAAAAGGGGAGTTGTTCGCTGCGTCCAATACAGGGGCAATGGTTAAGCACAAACGATATAGGAGTAATAAATAGGCTGTAAATAAGAAGAACATTTACCTGACAGCACAACATTTAATTAGATCTAATGCGACGTGTTCATACTCCAAGCTTTGCGTGTTTTAGATGTTACTTTTGACTGCGTTGAGATAAATATAGTGACCTTTAGTCGATGTTGGTAGCTCCAAATGAATTTGTGTGTTTCTTATAAAATGTTTTACTTTTGGCGATCTGATTATAAGTCCTCTAATGTTGTGGAGACTTTAATCTGCAACATAATGTTGGGTATGAACACGGTAGAAAAAACGTTATCTGATGGTTACAAATGCTACTAACACTACTTTACTATATGCATACGTCAGTCATGTATTCTGCAACAGTGCAGATGTTAATTTTGATGAATATTATCTAAAGTAATACTAATGATACATTAAAAAAAATAAACGTTGATTACAAAAGATGTTATTAATATCCTTCTTATCAAGTTTGTACTGTACTTCAAATCACACTTTCTCGTAGTTTAGTGAGAAGGAAGATATTACATAGTTCTAGAAGGACATAAGGGTGAGTTAAAATGGATAGTCTGACATCGGTTAAGTTAGTTTGTAAGTAGTGAGCTGATATAGCACTGTGTTTATAAAGTGAACGTTTAATCACTCATTTCTTCGTAGAGGATCGTATTTCTATTTTATCCAAAACTTCTCTCGGTGTATTTAAAAACATTTCAAATAGGAAGGTCATTCATTTCAAGCACTGTTCTTGATAAAAATAAACCGAGTTTGAGCTAGTGATTAGTCAATTATCTCTTCCCATCCAAACCGGTCAAGACGTCTTACGTAAATCTGTTCCATCGTCCGCTGGAAATGTTGAAAATAGCCGTGACGTCACTAGCCGGTGTCCTCTCGACATGCTCCTAATATCTTCTTTGGGAATGTTGCCAGGGGGCAAGGATCTACACTTTCAAATATTTTTTTAAAAGGTTTATTAAAGAAGCACAGCGTGGCAAACAAAACAAAATAATTAACTATTATTTCTGAAAAAAAAAAAGGGGGGGGTTCAACGTAACTTAAGCCAAAGCTATTAAAATAAATAATCTTCTAACGATTTGGACAATTCTCGGTATATATACATGGAGCTACAGACCGATCTAAATAAGAAGGAACTATTTTGATGGTTATCAAAGTAACTAAAACAATTTTCAAATATATTTGATTTTCTAAAATTCCCTTCTACCAGCGTCCTACCATAGTTTAGAACATGATTGGCATTTGATCATTTTATGTGACTCACATTATCTGGAACAAAAAGTTCCGAAATTAATAATAATAATACTAATAATAATAATAATAATAATAATAATAATAATACTTAGTACCGCTTCTTACTATCCGTTCGGGTGATACGCTTAAGTACTAATTACGCTAATGTGTTAGGAATAGGAAAGGTTGAGTACAGAGGAAGTGAACCCGCATTCGCGTGGAGGGAGAGTGGAAAACCATTTAGGGAAAACTACCCCTAGTTCACCCAAGCGAGATTCGAGCCTGGATCTCCCCGTCTTCGGCAGTCTAACTCAACACGAATTTAGCGCGCTACCTAACTATGCCACCGAGGCGGGTTTCCGAAATTAAAATATATACTTTAACAACCAATTTTATCCTAACTGGGTCTAGTCCGACAACATGTCTGTCTAGTGAGCAAAGGATCTCGAATTATGGGCGAGGTAAAAAAAGAGCATTGTTATTATAAATTAGGTTTTCACTTTTATAGCGATGAATTGACGGCTGAGGAATCTAGGATATGAGCGTCCAATCTCTAATTTTTACATTTAATATCATGACTACTAACCTCTCAGTTGAAGGGATAGTGGTCCGGAAACAAAGATTAGAGGAAGTGCACATTCATCAGCGTAAATGAGGAGTGGAAACTCAAAGGGATGGTTCAAAAATTAAAAACCATCTCAAGTTGGGATTCGAACAACAACCATCTATCACAGGTAACCTAGTCTATCGCGAGCTAGACGCCTACGACCGTGAGAACATAGGCGTAGTTGAAACACACTGGTGGACGTGCGGACAAAGGTGCCAGTGTCGTCTCTCTGGTATACAAACAACCTGTATTCCCACGTAAATACGAGTGAATTTACTCTAAATCCCACATTCTTCCTCCCTTCCTCCATCGGTATAAAAACACGGGTAACCCAGACGTGTAGAAAGAGCGGAACGGTTACGTACTGAAAGTGCACAGGCTGAATTTGTGTACCTGCTTTGAGGTACATCAGAAGCGCACAAGGTGGGTCCATCAAAAGTGCATTGATGTTTGTAGTCTCTGAGACCCATATGGCAACACCGCTTGTTGATCCGTTCAGGAAAGACACATCTTTATTTTAATTTGATTTGCATTGTTCTTGCACCATATCCAACCTAATCTAACACTGTAGTTTTATTATTTTATAGTAATTATTGTAAAGAGTCAAGGGGCTGTTTACAATATATGTTTGCAATGCTGTCACGTTATGCACTTGTTATTTTCCCCCCTGAGCTTTCAATACAAGGTCTAGGTGTGCTTTTGATTAATATTTTCGTGTGCTTTTGATATGAGGGTTCTCCCTCTTGTGCGCTTTCAATGTCCTCCGAAGCGGGGCACAAGCCCCAAGTGTAGATCCATCTAAAGTAATAGTTAATTTTTTTTATTTGCATCTCGTTAAAAAGACCCATTACGACTCTTCACGTCAAATTACACCAATGGGGTAGGGATGAAGAGATACAGAGTTATAGGAAATATACCCTTATTTGCATGAAAAGGAGATTAGAAAATCCTTTAGGAACAGAAATATCCTTAGTACACCAGACTGGGTTTTGAACCCTGACCTTCCCGTCACCGGCAAACCAGATAAGATAGGGGCTGCATCTGTCCGTGCGCCCGCCGACGTGAGCTCTTTTTTTTTTGTGTCTCGCGTCTTTTTACCCGTTCGGACTGTTCTCATATTTACATGAATGAAGAAGGTAAAATTAATAGGAAATGTATCTCTATTTTACTGGGACCCGCCTCGGTGGCGTAGTTAGCTAGCGCGCCAGTCGTGTTGAGCTTGACCACCGAGGATGGGGAGATCGAGGTTAGAATCTCGGTCGGGTGAACTAGGAGTGGTTTTTCCTAAATTGTTTTCCACTCTCCCTCCACGCAAATGCGGGTTCACTTCCTCTAAATTCAACCTTCCCGATTCCTAATCCATTAGTGTAATTGGTACTTAAGCGTATAACCCGAACGGGTAGTAAGACGCGGTGCTAAAAAAATTTACTGGAGGAAGAGTGGAAAAATTCTTAGGTAAAACCTCCTTCACTACACCTAACCGGGATTTGAACCCTAATCTCCCTGTCATTGCCAGACCAGTTTGTTACAAGATTTATGCCCTAGACCAGGGGTTTCCAATTATTTTTGATGGAGGTCCGTTTTAAAAACTCGACTTTTTTCGTGGTCCAGAAAAATTTTAACAGTGACTAAAGTTCAAGCACTATAGGAATATACCAATTCAAAAAAACATATTTTCTTTCCTTTTAGTTATTTTACTTATTTATTATTGCTGGCCTTCCATGTCTACTACCCACCCACCCACCCACCACCGAAATAGCATCATTTCTTCTGACTATCGCTATCTCGTCAAGGTCCTTTAAAATGTATCTGCGGTCCGGATGCTCCATTTGGTGGCCACTGCCTTAGACCATTTGACTCCCGAAACGGATTCTACCTTAATAATTCTTTGGCCAGTATCAATTATTAATTTATAAATAAAAGCATGATCGTATTATCTTGCCGCAAGAGATACCATGCTTACTTGGGAGGAGTCCCAAACCTTCTGAATCTTCCTCTTCAAACCTACTATCTAAATAGTGATTTGTAATCAGCTTATGTATCTTAAAAGAGTTTATTTTAGCATCTAATAACTTATATAATCACTTTATAAAATTACTCTTGAGAATATACTATGTGGACTCCTCGATTTAATCTTTTCTAAATAAATGGGTTGAAATCCCACTTTTCTTTTTTTCCGGGGAGCATGTTTTATCTTAAAGTTGTTTTTGGGACTTATCTCGCGGCTCTAGGACTCTGGAAGAGTTAAATACCTCAGGATAAAAGTGTTTCAACAGCCATTCACTTAGCCAAACTTTTTTTTGAGGGATTTTTTTTATCTTTCCCATACACTTAAGAGACCGTCTCACCACCAGGATAACGCGTAAATTAAGCAATTAGTACAAATTGGACAAGGAAACAGTGGAATTTAGACAAGAAAATCAATTTTAACATGTTTAAAAACAAATACCCCAACATTTAAAAGTGAGTAATTTAAAATGATAAAAACTTTTAAGCTGATTCCAATTTAGCTTTAGTCAAATAAAGATTGCAGAAAACCGTAATTTGATACGTTTTATGATTCTAGCGTAATCGTCTATCTAATACTCCGGTTAAAAGGGTGTCATTGTAGGTTGGCCATAAATAGGCACATTTTGAACGACTCTCTTTCTTAATTACTATTTTTGGAACATTTTTGCCATTTTGAAGAGGAAAGTTATCAAATACTACTTATATGTTGATTAAAAAAGTATAATCATTAGAAAATTTGGGTTGAGGTGGTCGCTTTGATCTGCGAGAAAGTATCATTCGCTGCCAGGCCACACGATCTAAAATACAATGGTCTGTTTCGTTTTCTGGAACTAATTCTCTATTCTGTCAAAGCTTATACTCCCTTTCACTCACACTTTATCATGTAGATAAGAAACTGGGGAAAGAAAACTACGAAACTTCTTATCTCAAGGTAAACATTGAACATCGCTGTTAGTTCTCGAATATCTTAAAATTCTCTGTTGTAAGCCTATCAAAATATTACTGTATTTGGTAGAGGAAGGCTAAATTTGGATCAATTTTTCATCAAGCCTAGTTTCATGTCTCCGAAATCATGCTTAAAAATTTGTTGAAATTGAGCTAATTTTATATTTTCACATATTTCAATCTATTCATAAAATTCAAAATATATGGTTGTTAGGGAAAAGAGACCTGTTGGAATTTTTCTACTTTATTTTGGCATGAACCATATTTTGAAATAACGTACTATGGAGTTAAATATTGTGTTAGAGCTGAACGTTTGGGGAGCAATTTCTTTCAAAACTAGGTGGGACCTTTAATTGATTAAGACGATTAACATTTTGAATTTTCAACACCAACTTAAATCATCTTGGGGCTGTTTTTTGATTTTTTTTAAGCATCATGCTTACTATCCGTTCGGGTTATACGCTTAAGTACTAATTACGCTAATGGATTAGGAATTTGGAAGGTTGAATTTAGAGGAAGTGAACCCACATTTGCGTGGAGGGAGAGTGGAAAACCAATTAGAAATACCACCCCCAGTTCACCAGACCGAGATTTGAACCTCAATCTCCCCGTCCTCGGCAGCTAACTACGCCACCGAGGTGGATCTGGGGCTGTTAATTTATTTTATGATTGCTATGCATCTTGTTGTCTTGTATTTGTGACTCAAACTAAACAAAGAAGATTTACAATTTATGTAATTCAAATAATTGTATCAGCACTCGTCTGTAGAGAGGATTGTAGACCATTTATGTATGACAGCGGGAAGATGGGAAGAAGAAAATTACTAGTGAACCTCACCTGGATTCTAACCCCGAACTCATAGGATTGAGATAAGTAGTAATCGACACCATATCTACCTGTACATATTTCCTTACCGGTGGTCACACGGATTAAATGTAAGGCTAATCTAGTCCGGTTTACCGGCGATGGGTAGGTCATGGCTCAAATCGTGGCCGGTTGTACTGAAGGTAGTTTTTTCTTAGTTGTTTCCAACTTTCCACACAAATTTGAGTACATTTCCTCTAAAACTACCTTCCTCTTCACTATTAAATTAGTGTAGTTAATACAATCCTAGACTGGTAGTAGTACATGAAACCAACAAGGGCAGAGGAATCCCACTCCTAATTACATATGCTCTTGGCGTAGGAATGAGTAAAATACATATATAATAGATTAATTAGAACTGTCAGATAAGTGTCAAGTCCAATACCGGGCTACACATCTGTCTACTGATCACTAGTAGGATTCTTGTAGGAAGAAACTTGACTAAAATAAAAACATATTTTGTTGCAGTCAATTTGATATTACTTTTCAATACTACTAGTGTTATTTTATAGGCATTAATAATATCTATCAATAGTTACATACCTGCTTCAGTGGCCGAATGGTCTAAGGCGTCACTCTCATGTTATACTGGCCTGCTGATGATGGAGAGATCAGGGTTTCGAGTCCTAGTCGGGTCTACTGGAGGTGGTTTTTCCTAAATGGTTTCCCACTCCCCTTCCACGCATATGCGTGTGTATTACCACTAAAATGCTTCCTTCCTCATACCTACCCCATTAGAGTAATTATTATCCGGTGCACACGAATTGTGGAACAGCTAATATGAGCTCAGTAATACCCTTACACGAACTGCGGGGTAAAAATTAAATTCATAAATAACTTTGTTCAAAATCGGACATGGAGGTTAGGCTAGTTTAGGTTAGGTTAGTGGTTAGGAGTTGAATGGGATTACAGGGGGTTCCACAATTTGTGTGGACCGACTGAACGGCATACCTTATTCCGCAATTCAAGTGCGCCCTAATTATCATATGTGTGTATAACCTGAACAGGTAAGACGCGGTAGTAAACAGAAACTTCATATTTTATTTTTATTTTCTCTAGAAGGTGCAGTATTTATTAATCCGCCTGTGAGCTGTATGTAAATAGTATACTTCGAGTTCCTGACTACAGATCCAGATGTCCCGGTTTCGATCCCCACTGCTTCCAAATTTTCTGTGATGAAGTGGGGTCTGGAACGGGTTCATCTCAGCCTCGTGAGGACGAATGAGGAGCTACTTGTCTTAACTAATAAAATGAGATAAAAATGAGATAAACGCCCGAAGGGTGCGTTGTGTTGACCTCATCACACCTTATATCCGCAGAAGTTGGCACCACCTTCACCAACATAACGGCAGACGCTTGGTCGGTATGAATCAATTGCGGGCTGACACCATGGTGTTTTTTTTTATAGATATGAAAACTATATATATGAATATAGAAAATTCTAACACACACCACGTGTAGCATTAAAAAAGTTACTTTACGAGAACTATCTAAAAGGAGCAAGACACAAATTTATAGCTTCTTTGAGTAATATGAACATTTTATGAAGCGATTTCAGGCAACGGAGCAACACACATACAGACACTTTAAATTTGCTTTGTTCTTATATATATTAAGAGACCTCCCTAGATTATAGAACCATCCGTATTGTTTGACCTATAAGGTTTGTGGCAGTGGCACTAATATGTTCCACTTCACTCTTTCTTCATGTTCAATAGCTCTCGTTTCTCCCACCAACAGGCCCTGTTGATAGTCTGTTTAGCTCTCTCTCTCTTTCACCCTAGTCAACAGACCCTCTCTTTTGTTGTTGATATTAATTATAATACCCTAACTTCAAGTTCTGAGCCAAGCGCGATAAGAACTTGGCAACCCATTAATATCTGGAAAATAATTTTCTAATTAGGCTAAGGAAACAAAATATTTGTGCACAGAATGTTCTTTCTTATTGCTAAACTGAATCTTCTCCCCCTTCTATGATTTTGATAAATAAATGTTCTCTTTCCTTGATAAATAGAGGTTCTCTCTATTTTATATACATAATGATCTCTCGACTTGATAAATACATGTTAGCTCTTCTTGAAAAAATAATGTTCTCTTTCTTTGATAAATAAATATTTTCTCTATTTGATAAACCTAATGTTCTTCCACCTTTATAAATTATTGTTCTTTCTACTTGATAAAAATAATGTTCTCTCTCCTATATAAATTAATGTTTTTTCTCCTTGCTAAACGGAATGTTCTCTCTCCTTGCTAAAAGGAAGGTTCTCTCTCCTTGCTAAAAGGAAGGTTCTCTCTCCTTGCTAAAAGGAATGTTCGCTCTCCTTGCTAAGCGGAATGTTCTCCCTCCTTGTTAAATGGAATGTTATTTCTCCTTGCTAAAAGGAATGAATGTTCTCAGTCCTTGCCAAACGGAATGTTCTCTCAGAATGTTCTTTCTACTTGATAAACAGAATGTCCTCTCTCCTTGCTAGATATAATACTCCCCCTTCTTGCTAAATTAAACTTTATTTCCCCTTGTTCCTCCCTCCTTATAAGGGGGGTATATTTCCCGGTCTCGTGTCAGCGCTGTTTGATAGGCGTGTCCCCCTGTTCAACACTCCTTACATAGGATGATGATTACACTCTGATTAGATATGCACAGCGTACAGCCATTAGCACACGGTATAAACACATCACCTCGTTGGATATTCATCTGACAATCTGCGTGAGTCATCGTCCGCTGCGATGAAACACTTGGAACGATTACTATTCATCGATTTATTTGCACGCTCTATTGCTGCCATTCGCTTTCAACTATGTATATATTATCTTGCGCCGCCAGGTTATCCACATTTNCCCCCCCTTCAGTGGTCGCTAGACTGGATTGCTAGTGATGGGAAGGTTGAGGCTCGAACCTCGATCATGTGTACTGGGGATGATTTTCTACATCTAATTTTTTATGTGGTTTTCTCATCCCATAACCACACTAACGAGGGAGTATTTTCTCTCCCCATCCTTACTCCTCAGATGAAGATCTTAATATCCATGGCACATACTAATTAAATAGATATTAATTTTAAAATTTCACCGATACTTTTCAATATATAGTTTGTTAGTAACAGCTTATTCTATGAGAAAAATTGATGAGAGGGATTAAGAATAGACACACTAGTATTCGCCTGGGGGGGATAGTGTAAAAAAAGATCCCCAATTTGACAGGTTGATACAAAACCACGCATTTCGGAGTCAGGCGTGCCAACCTTGTGGGCGGGAATGTTTTATTCCGTTCCACTGAGAAATAGCAGCACATCTACGAACGAGATCCATATCGAAACCTAGGGCAAATCTTTCTAATAAATATTACACTCGTTATCGATGGAGATATCCACCAACTCCCCCCCTCCCCACCAATCCTTCCTTCCCCATCCAATTATGTGAGTGAAGCTGGAGATGAGGGATTCTTGTCCTGTAGAATTCCCCTCCCCCCTTCCTTGGTAAAGATGCTCTATTGTTCCTTGGATAAAGATCGCCAAGGATTGTGATGTCATTAATTTTGATCTGAGATCGTTCCTAATAATCGTACGTGAGTGGATGCCGCACTGAAATTAGTATTGTATGTGTGTTTGTGGCTGTTAAACTGTGCCCTTTCAATGTACAATGTCAATGGGTCGTACAGTCAGGCGCAGGAATAGATTCTAGTCTCAGTTTCGTTACGCAATAGACTATATTCATGGTGAAGGGGAGGAGAGACCGGTTGGAGTCCCGGTCGGGTGTTCTGAGAGTGTTTGGTCTTGTGACCATCGGTGGATGTATAAATATAATATTACCATCATCATATAGATAAAATATTGTGTGTGTGTTTATAGTAGATAGCTAAGACGCGTTCCAGATGTTTAGAGATCCCGCATTATTTAAGTATAGTTTAATATTTTTAAATATTGTTTTCAACAAAATATAAGAGAAAATTATCAGTAGGTTTCCGACTAATTAAAAAGTTTAACTTTTTTAATTTAAATCACTGAAAAAAATATTCAACGAAGCTTTACGCAAAAATGTGTATTTCTGATATTAAAACAAAAGGTTAGATCTAACCTTCCTCTGTAAAATATAATCATGTTTTGAGAGGGTCATAACAGACAATTTTAAGATAGTGTGTAATTGTTTTATATAAATTATTACACATTTTTAAAAAACATCTTAATTTAAAATTTAAACATTTAACTTGTCAAAACTTTCACCTACATTTTGAGGGGAACAATATTTAAAAACTATCAAACCACTTGTGCGTATAGCCCAAATGGGTAGTAAGATGCGGTGCTAACAATAATAATAATAATAATAATAATAATAATAATAATAATAATCAAACCACTTTATAAACAATACAGGATTTATAAAGGTCTGCAAAGCTTCTTGGTTATCTCCCATATAGCAACCTTAAGGGTATAAATCTAAAACTAAGAAATTTATAAAGCTGAAACTCTCCGTATGTATTTATCGGAGCCTGAGGGTGGGCACCTGTGGCATATATTTTAAAATATACTTTGAGCCTGACTCCTTAACCCACCTGAACAACGTTGCATCACTATAAATATGTGTTATATAATACAATATTCATTTGTTTTCTTACTAACTTGGATCAACGAAGAACGATATTAATTACAAATCCAAGAAGAAGTTAAAAGCGATATTCCAAATTAAAATCCAAGCAGAAATGAGAGATTATAATATACAAACTAATTATTTTAAACCGGTCTATGACAGGCTAATGTCGATATTTCCCGACATAACAAAACCGAACCTTCAATTTGTAGGTACATTAAAGGTTAGGTTTTGTTAGGTTAAACTAGCTTGTTATAAAATATATATTTCTGTAACTTTATTATATTAAGTAAGAGTGGCTAAAGTGTGAGTTAGCTAAATTGTTTTTATTTTTAGTAAATAAAAAATGTATTTATTCTGACTCCATCTCAAAATAAAAGGGATGTCACTGTCTACAGGGGCAAAATCCACTTTTGGTATGAAACACATATTCCCTTGAGTCAAACCCGGGCCGTTAAAATTGTTTAATAGACTAGATTTGCATCCAACTTTTGTCACTGATAGGCGGGCTCCATTTTATAGTCCAACTAAATACACACAAACCAATAATAAAGCATTAGTTTTATTTTCTGAAAATTGAAATATAACACCTGGAAAAGGAAATCGAACCCGGAACCTCTGACTTAGTACGCCAATGCTCTAACCACCGAGATATCCAGGATTCGTTCCGTGCCTAGGGTCATTCTTCACTCATATTTTAAGGCAGATCCTATGATGGACTTAGCGGAAATTGATGGCTACAAATATGTGATTATATTAATATCACGAGCCATCGGTAATTTATTTTGTTACTCTACATTGTTAGTTGTCTTTTAATTAGAGTAGTAATACGTGTGTATGAACATATAAAGGTTATGTAAATGTAAGCTCAAATTAAATGCATTTGAATTAACTGTACAATTTTCATTTAGCAAAGAAGCACTTTTTGCTAACTAATATAAATTCGAATCAATCAAACCATAAACACAGGCCACTGTATTATAACCAGAAATTTCTCTTTGGATTTGAAATAGGAATTTATATTCTAGGTTCCCCTTGTTTTTGAATGCAAATAACATGTCGACGACTT
The DNA here is from genome assembly GCA_902155825.1 of Timema genevievae. Classification (NCBI taxonomy): domain Eukaryota; kingdom Metazoa; phylum Arthropoda; class Insecta; order Phasmatodea; family Timematidae; genus Timema; species Timema genevievae. The sequence continues at coordinate 84,079 of CABFWO010002313.1, forward strand.
AAAATGATTAAATAAATCAGGTTTTGATTTTTTATAATTTTTATTTTTGATTAGTTTTCAAGTTTGAAAATTTTCGCACCTTTTGGGTGGTTCCTCTATAATTCCATCAAAAAATCAGCTTTTTATATTATTGATAAGTACTAAAAATACTATGGAGAGAAATACTTACATAATTATACAGACACTATTAAACTTTAATTAATATAGATACTTGTTTTTATAGTATGGTTCGTTTATTCGTATTCATGTTAGTATATAGAAACTATTTCTTTTGAAAAATAAAATCACAAAGTAAAGTTCACCTTTCTAGTTATTTTTTTACTCTTACTTTTATAATGATAATTTTAATATAGTCAAACAAATAAATGAATTTTCCCACTAATGGAAGCTAAAATTCAAGAGTAGTAAAAAAAACTCTCCCATATAAACAAAATAAAAAATATATTTATGTGGTAACACTGTGATTTCAAGACAAACTAACTTTACATAGATACTTAGTGAAACCTAACGTTGTACTGTACACCCTCAAGCGTAATTTTTTTTACATATAGTCAGAGATTCACGCCTTACGCCTTAGTCCCTTTGACCACCGTTGTGGGCAACTCGTGAAAATAATAAGCCTAGAAATATGAAAATTCCTAAAAATATTATTTAAAAAAATCTAAAAGAGTGCACCTTAAGAGCTAAAAAAAAAACCTTTGAGCCTTATGCTATATACCGACGGCTTGACCATTGGCTCGGTTAGCTTACTAACCAATAATTAATAACATAGTTATGAAGCTTGATATAGGACTAATTACTTAAAGAAACTTTAGGGTATACAGCTCCGACATATATTTTATTAACTCTTACAATCACCATGTAATTTCGACGCCTTAAACACTGTGAGCACTGGTGTAGGTAACTCAAAAACCAATAAAAACTTAGAACTGAAATGTTTCACAAAATTACTTAATTTAGTAAAACGTAACGTGCACCTCAGGTGTGTTATTTTTAGTTTTACATACATATTACGTGTTTGACGTTTTAGCCGTGATCAGCGTTGTTAATAGTTAAAAAAACAACAATATAGGAAGTGAAAACTTGGTACAATACGTGTAGTAGGGAAATTTTGATAAAGTAGACACACATAAATTTTAGTTGTTCTTACAGATGTTGTGAGGCTTACACCTCAGATTGAATGACCACCAATTTGGGTATCTCTAAAACCAAGGAAAATAGTGAAATAAAATTAATAATAGACTTACGTACTTAAGGAACCCTTTAACGTATTGGATTTTTTTACGTTTATATTTACTGCGATCTTGACATCTAAAACCAAATGACCCCCAGTGCCAATAAATCCTAAACCAATATAAATTAAAAGCTGAAATTTGCATGGGGTTGTCCTTAAATAAACTTAAGGCCCTTTTTTTAAAAATTATTTTATATCTATTCTCCACCCCAGTAAGGGATTTTAAGATTTTATAGCCCCCATCCCCTCTATTTTACATAATTTTTTACTATTTGGTAAATCAGATTATTTTAATCTTGATTAGTTTTAGATATAGGAATTGGTAATAAAGTAATTTATATGAAATTTTAGAATAATTTAATTGCAGCAAGAATATGAAATAAAAGTGAAATTCAATATTATTGTATTTATATATTTTTTCTGACAGAAAAAAGAGATTTTGTCTGACCATAAACAATGATAAAAAACCTTACGTAAGATGAATTATGAACCCCCCTCCTCCCTCGTAATATTATTATTATTATTAGCACCGCGTCTTACTACCCGTTCGGGTTATACGCACTTACGCTAATGTGCAATGATAGGGTGATTGTGAGATGAAATGGAGGACCTACAGTTTAACGTGGAATCCGAACCACGGTGGAGGCCTGGCATTCCTCACATTCACAAGTTGTGATTAATACACATCTTGTCAGAGGTGAAGGAAGGGTTTGGCAATCAGATAAATCTGTGCCGGGACCGAGGATTGAACCCCGGACTCCTCGTAATAAAACGTAAGAAAATACTGAACCCGCTGGCAAAAAAAAACAAAAAAACTTACGTAATTTAAGTATGGCTCCCATGTATAATTAGTGAAACGACGGGGTGTGTGACCTTCAGGCGTATATCTCTAAATAATATATTGTGAGCCTAATTCCTTAGACCACGTGGTCACCTGGCTAGAATACCATGTATCATGGAAAGCGAAAATTTAGCATGGGTCTTTGTACGTGGGGCGAATTTTAGTTTGTGATTTTACGCATATTGCGAGCCCGACACCTTAAACTACGTAACCACCAGCGCGGGTATTTACATAGCTAAAAAAAACAAGCTGAAACTTTGTATAGGCGAACAAAAGAAAAACTGAGCGTGTGTGAATATCAGGATTTTTTTTAAAACTTTTACATAAATCACAAGCCTGAAGATTTAAATCATTTTATCACCGGTTTGATTATGTTAATAAATATACAGTAGCTCTTTATTATCAGTATGTGCTGTTTAGAATAAAGGTTATTAGATTTTTATTGAAATTTATTACCAAAGATAAATTATTTAGACCTTTAAATCTAGAGAAATTTCACAAGACCAGTGTGTGCTTGTAGTTGGCTACCAATATTTTCCCATCAAATTGATTGATTTGTATTAGTTGGCTATTAATTCTCTTTAATAAAGTGGTATGGACATTAATAAATTAAACCATATATTATTAGTCCCCTTATTGTGTAGGTGTAGTTATTAAAGAAACGCACTATCATTCACCTGGAGAGAGTATAAGTTAGTAAACCGCATTGTAGACAATAAACTAACACACCTTGTCAGGGATCGACACACGGCTTGCTGGATCAGAGTCCGGGGAACCGATAGCCCCAACAGTTTAATGGAGTGATAAGTTCAACCATATAAATAGGGTTCAACTATTCCAACTAGAATGCGTGACTTTTTAGTTTTCTATTCAAAGCGATGCTTTTCTAATTGTTTTTGTATGAGAAACAAATTAAATAAAGCCTAATATTCATTATAGCATGCATTCCCCCCTATACCACCCCACACACAATAAAACATGCAGAACAAAATATACACTTGTGATAGACCCATCTAATAAGAAAATGCACATTTCAAAGACATACAAATATGTCTAAAAATAAACCCAAACTTTTTAAATTTAGAGTAAATGAACAAAATGTGTTTAAATTTAATGTCATTTAAAATACAATATGTCTAGTGAGGGTAAAATTAAATTCAATATTATAAAACCCATTCGATAATTCCTACTAAAAACTAACTCCTGATTAGTTTAAGTAGGCCCATATGTAATACTCACAACAAAAAAATTAAAATAGTTTTTTAAATCAAAATATTTCTAAACAAGTTTTGCTAGAGTTAAGTAAAGTAAATCATGATGTAAATAATATTATGATAAATTATTTTACTGTATTAATAATTTCTAAAAGACTATCAAATTATTAAATCATTTCTAAAAATTACAATTTATATTTTATTGAATATAAACTTTGAATTTTGATTAATTTTCTCGGCTAATTAAAAAGTATGTAAGATGGTGTTGACAATTACCAACTATTATTTCTAGTCCAATAAACTAGATGTTACTCTAACAATATTTATTATCCACTTCGGTGGCCGCATGATTTAAAGTGCTAGTCTAGCAGTGGACTAGACTGCTGATGACAGTAAGATCGAGGTTCGAATCTCGGCCGGGTGTATTGAGGGTTGTTTTTCCAATATGGTTTTTCACTCTCCTTGCACGCAAATGCGTGTACACTTTCTCTAAACGTAGATTTCTTCATCCCTAAAACCATTAGCGTAATTAGTACATAACCGTATAATACGAACGAGTAATAAAATGAGCTGTTAAAAAGAATTATTTTTTAAATATTACATACCTTAGATATGTTAGTTTGCTTTAAGAATATGTATTTTTTTACTAAAGAAAGTTAGAATTATTAACAAAAAAGTAAGCCTAGTTATTATAATAAAACTAACTAAAAGTTTATCTACTTACATTATCATCTAAGGTATAACCACCTGAACCAGAAAACACCTGAAATTAAACAGGAAAGAAAAAATACATAAAAAATAAAATAAACTCAAGAAAACACAAAATAAATAATAATAATAATAAATCAACAAAAATTTACAAAAAAAATTTTTTTACAATAAGACATGCACAAGAATAATCTTCGGTGGCCGCATGGTCTAAGGCGCTACTATCGCAGTGGATTAGACTGCCGATGACGGGGAGATCGAGATTCGAATCTTTGTCGGGTGAACTGAGGTTTTTTTCCAAAATGTTTTTCGACTCTCCCTCCACCCAAATATGGGCACACTTCCTATTAAATATAACCTTTCTCATCCTTAAATCTATTAGCGTGGTTAGTATAAAAATGTATAAACCGAACGGTAGTAAGACGCGGTGCTAAAAAAAAAGTCTACGTTCTTTACGAATATGCGACAAATGGTACCAGCGACATTTCGTACCACTCAGGGGGATGGCTGAGAAGTGTCTACTAACGACTTTAAAATATTTACGATGCGACAAATGGTACCATTTTATGGGAATTTAAATCAACATTCATGAACCCATTGTACTGGGATGTGTTGGTGACCTGGAGATCTAGGGGTAAGGTGTCAGACTTCTGTGATGAGGGTCCGGGGTTCAAACCTCGGTTTCAGCACAGATTAATCCGATTGACAAACCCTCCCTTCACCTCTGACAAGACGTGTATTAATCACAACTTGTGAATGTGTGGAATGCCAGGCCTCCACCGTGGTTCGGATTCCACGTTAAACTGTAGGTCCTCCATTTCATCTCACAATCACCCTACCATTACACATTAGCGTAAGTGAGTATAACCCGAATGGGTAGTAAGACGCGGTGCTAATAATAATAATACTGGGGTGTATTTATTTAATAAATCGGGACAAATACTTTTTTTTGTAGACAAGTGTTTTAACCCCCTTAACTCTATGCCATGATTAAATACCAGTGGTTTAGATTTCCTAACCTAAGGGATCATGACAGTAAGGTTGAATTTTAGGGGAAAACACTGGTAGTAACATAGAAATAGGTTATTAAATTAAATTAAATTGTAAGGAACATATTTGCAGTGCACTTGGTAAGGATCTCTTACCATTCGGTTGAGAGTAGCCTTACAAAATATTATATTATAACTATACGAAATATATTTTATAAGTAAAACATGACTTAATTTAACATCAATTAAAAAAAAGTGCGTAAACTGTACGTTACCGGCACATAAAACATTATTTTATTGTCCCTGATATGCTTATATTTACACTAATGGGGCAGATATGGGGAAGGCAGAATTTAGTGGAAGTGTACCCACATTTCCGTGGAGGGAAAGTTTGGGAAATCATTGGGAGAAAACCACCTCAGTAAACACATCCTGGATTCGAACCACGACCATCCTTTCACTGGCAAAATAAACAAGACTAGACTAAAGCCTTTGTCCGGCGCGTGTTTTAATGGTATTCTACCTGATCCGTAAAATTATGGTTAGATTCTATTCCGTGACGGATTTTGAAGCTATGTAGAAATAATAAAGTATGAAAGTTTATTATACTCAAATGATTTAGCGGCGTTACATGCTTCAACAATTGAATGTTTAAAACATACCTAAATTCCAACTGAGACTGGGGTGATAATATATTTGTTCCGAAATAATGAGCAAGGAAGTGACCTCATGCATAGAAATATAACCATTAAAGTAGAAAATACTAGAGAAATAGTTCCAATCTAAAACAACAAACACAAGACAACGAAATAAAAAAACAAACTTGTAACAAACAACACAAATACACATACCTACTAATAAACCAAATGAAAACACGCAAACATAAAGATAGCTAGAGAAGTTAAATTACATTGTTGTGTTTTAGTTCACTTGTTAAAGATACACTACAACAAAACTACCCCTTTCCACAAACAAGAGTTCGAGCAAAATATATTCATATGTATTCCAGAGCGTTGAATGTTTGTGAGCTTGCTTTTGAAGTGAAATCAACTGTTACTATTATTATTATGAGTATTTTAATTCAAATGCTAGTATTATTATACTAATCTCCCCTAAAGCCATAGATTTTATAACTAGGTCAGTGCTAGCTAGAATGTTCAATCCAGTTCATTTACGTATTCCGGATTATACAGGATGTATCCAAAAAGCGCATATTTTTAAATCACAAGCTGGCCACAAGTGATTTTAGATATTATATTGATGACTGTTTTTATCAAGTATTTAATAGGATGGGGTCATTGCCTCCTGGGAATGCGCTTATGGAGCATTATTCCGTCACATTCTCCCTGCTTTCCTACCACGCAAAAACAATATTTTTGATCTCACTGGAACTCGAAGCGAAGCCCATCAAAGATAGTTGAGTATAATCTTAGGTACACCACCATAAAGATCATGCCCACGTATGAGGCATAACAGTTATATTATTTCATATATAGTTATTGTAGTCCGACACCTTAGCTCAGTCGGTAGCGTTTCTGTCTACTAAGCTAAGGGTCCCGGTTTCGATTCCCAGCATGGCCAAATAATTTATCATTGGTGAAATGTGTGTTTACACTTTCACAGTGATAAATTAACGGCCTGGGACTGCATGTTGTGTCTATCCTAGCCTTAAGTTTGATATAAGGCATATGAAATTACGACAGGCCTAGTAAGCCGGTAGTGGGAAATATATGGCTTGAATAAAAAACTGACCCAGCCCCAGGCTAGAAACTGTAATGGATTTAAAGTAAATATATATTGATTGTTCCGGTATAAACATATTATACCTGTATGCTTATTTGCAACATTTACATTTATAAAAGTTTATCATATAAATAATAGTTTAACAAATAAGTCTATTTATGGAATACAACAATTTTTTTGTTCTAAGTCTTACCACTAGGTCAGGGTGTACTGATTTAGTTACGTCAATGAAGTAATAGTGGAGAAGATACAATTAATTACGCATTTGCGTGGAAGTGGAGCGAGAAACAATTTAGATAAAAAATCACCAATACACCCAACCATGAATATAACCCCTAGCTTTCCGTCATCAGTAAATTAGACCAGATGATAGCTGACGCCTTAGTTTGTGTTCATACCATTACAGGTATAAGTAGCCTATATTAATTAGGTCCTACTCATTTTAAAAGGTAAGGAATTGGAGAGTAACTTAAAGGAAATAAACTCGCATTAGCCTGAAGAAGGGGTGGGGAAAAAAATCACATATGGAAAAACATTATCTAGTGCACTCTCACCGGGATTCAAACCGCAACATCTGCATCAACTGTAGTCCAGTCTATGGTGAGCATGACACCTTATACTACTTTACCACTGGAGTGTTAACTATATTATATTGATTAAATCATCGTTTAACAAGTACTATCCCTTCTGTAGAACTATAACTGATAATACAAACAACTTAAGTCGTATTCAAATTAAATAGTTGAAGATGGAAATTAACTTCGGGTACGGATGGAGCCGTTTTTGGCTACATAATTCAACTAATTTGAATATAGTTGAAAAATGACACCTGATGATGGAAATTATACCCAGAACCTCTATTTTAGTGGGCTAATACTCTATCCCTAAGCTATACATAAATAATCTAAGTCATTATTCACTCCTAGTTTAGAGGACATTTTGTGGTGGACGTGTGATTGCATCGGTTCCTTAAGCTAACATTAAATCACAGCTACCAGATATTTGATGTTGACCTTTTGCTACCGGTTGTACAGTAATAGTTTACACCTTCATATATATCACCAAATCTATACGATTTAATCAGGTACAAGTAGCATTAAATAGTCGACCCTTAGTCTTTAGTGGCTGTGACACAATGATCGCTATAACTGCTGATGAAACGATACGTCCATCACAAACTCCACCTTAATCTATGAGTGATGCCGGGATCACGATCAACTTAACGTTAACTTAAAGTTAACTTAAAGTTAACTTAAAGTAACTTAACGTAAAGGACCTCCTCGTGTGTTTAAATGGAGGCGATCACGATGTCCTGGGAGGTCTTTTACTTTAAGTGAACGTTACTTGAAGGGTATCACGTGATCTAGCCAGCCAATAATTATGCGAGTGACGATCAACAGGGCTATTTAGTAACTCATTTGTTGGTATTTTGACCAATGTTTACCCTTTAGTGTAAGTTCTAGTGATCAGACATTGAAACGAAATAATTAAACTAAAATAGGAAAGCAAAATTTATCAAGAAAGTTTTGTAATAGATATTTATTATATCGATTGAAAACTGTAAACATTCACAGATCATCACTGTAAAACTAGTACAAATCACAGATCATACTCGAGAATGAAGATGTTTGGCTTGAGTTGTTACGTTAAGTTATGTGAATCGTGATCACATATACGTTAAGTTAACTTTAAGTGAACGTTACGTTAAGTTAATCGTGATCCCGGCATGAGGAACGATGGTGAGTATGGGATGATAATTCAGCGGGGGGGCATTGTTGCGTTAGTCCAAAATATCCAGGTTCGATTCCAGTGTCCAGGTACCGTTTTATGACTATGAACTAAATAGTGTTTATCCTATATAAAGGTTTTCTTTCCAGCCACTATGCACAAGTTCATTCCAGTCCTCAACGACGGGTGATATCCAGGAGCAGACCTAGCCATCGGACCTGCAAGGTCTCTGATACCTCCCACTCTTGTGGCCCTAGTGGATGACAGGACGTCACGTTATTGGCCGCAGCGCATGCGCACTCCGAAAGAACGTGAGTGCCGGGGGAGACGTGGACGCGCCACATTCTTGGCTCGCTGGAGGATGCATCAATCAATCAAAAGACGCGTCACTTGTCAGATATACAGGACCGGATTTAAGGGAGGGCGACATGGGCTAACGCCCCAGGGCCTCCACAAACTTTTGCAATAAAGAAAAGTTTCAACATTATTTTCTGTCATTTTGAAGATTAATTAAAAAGCAAATTAAATATATAAAATGATTTTTGTTTCAAATGAATCTAATTTATTGTAATGATACTATCTCCTTATTTAAATAATATCTTTGATATTGAACTTTTAGTAATACAAATTTTATAAAGAAAAAATGATAATGTCGAAAGGTTGAAAAGAAAAATATATTTGTTTAATGTTGGTGCCTCAAATTAATTTACAGCCCCGGGACCTCTACAGCTATAAATACGGTCCTGCATATATAGTACGTTTTGTTACTACCTTACTTCACTATTATTATTGTTCATACGCTCTAATGATAGTACTGGCTATAATCGATTTAATCTATCCAGCCCAAGAAAAAAACGGGGTGATTAAAAGATTAAAAACGTCTTCAACACCAAGCTTATCATCGACCTAGTCTAACCCACCTCGGTGACCACGTGGTATAACGCGCTAATCTTGTGTACGACTAGACTGCCGAAGACGAGGAAATTGGGGTTCGATCCCGGTAAGGTGCACTAAGGATGTTTTTCCCTAAGTGGTTTTCCACTCTTCCTCCGCGCAAATGCGAGTGCATTTCCTCTAAATTAAGTCTTCCTAATCCCTAACCCGTTAGTAAAATTAGTACATAAGCGTATAACCTGAACGGGTAGTACGACGCTATGCTAAAAAAAAAGACTTCGTCTAAGGAGTGAGGGTTGGGAGGTTTTCCTTGTGAAGAAATATACCTGCATTTATCGTGGCGAGGCGATGGGAAAATTATAGTGATAAGTAATGTGGGGGGAAATCCCCTTCCAATGAACTCTCTTGGGATTCGAACTCTGACCTTCCCCCGTCAATGACGAGCAAGGACAATTTCAGTCAAAATACCCTGGGCAACACGGCCACCACTGTAGGTGCAAATATCAAAAGCTATAGTAAAATATTCTCCCTCCTTATATTTTTATTTAATTATCTTGTGACCTTGGTTGTGAGGAAAAGCGTTTAGGCATATATATTCGAGCACTGACTTCTTAAGAGAGACCCTGGTTTGAATCCTGACATTTCACATGGTTGAGGAATTAGGGAGTGGGGTTCCTTGCCGCTGACAGACCTATGTATGTAAAGAACCAAAGACAAATGATGATAAAATCTTGCACGAGATAACAAGAAAAGTCGCTCCCTACTCAAGTACAACATTTTGTGTGCGTTGAAAGTTTTTCCAACACAACATCTTACTAATCATTCGGGTTATACGATTATGTACGAATTACGCTACGGGTCTTAGGGGCTAGGAAGGTTATATTTAGGGGAAGTGTACCCGAATTTGCGTTGTGGTATCGTGAAAAAAACATTTTGGGAAACTATCCTCAGTACATCCGACCAAGATTCTAACCTCAATCTCTCCGTCATCGGCAGTCTAGTCTACTGCGCGAGTTGCGCGTTGACCTCCACGGCCACCAAAATGGGTGAAAATTTGTTATTGGTTCTGCAATATTTTAACAACAAGAACTTGGTGCTCATCAAGGATAATTCTAGGAGCCACAAGAAAGCCAATTTTTCAGTAGCACCGCCGTGGGAAGGACTTTAAATATGACAGTTCGAAAATGTTAATAATAGAGATAGTAAGCTCGAATCCCATGGTATTCGAGAGATTAGAGATTCGTAAAAATCTCATTAAGATATCTCGAATTGAAGGCCTTGACTTGAAATCACAATTTATAAGTAATTGGTAACAATATGTTTTTGGTGTAGTTGGAAAAAATAAATAAAAATAAATCAACAAATTGTATTAATATAATTGATTTACTCAAAAAGAATTTTCTTTGTTTTTTATGACGTAACAGATACGACAAAAAATAAAAGGCGTTTGTCAGTGCCCAGTAGTACTAGAGCCTTTAAGAACTTTTTCAAAATTCAATTTTTAATATTTTGACTATACTAAAATTGTACATTTTTATGGATTCAAGATTTTTTTTTCTAATTTAGATTCAAGATTCGGATTTAAGAAATATAAGATTCAACCCATTTCCAGTTAGTGATCTGATTCCAAACTAGGTGTTCTATTAAATCTGTTTCTTTTGAAAGACGGTATCAATTGAGACAGATGTAAGCTGTGAGCTGTAGGAACTTTAATATAATGTTGGGCTACTCCGCATTCATATTTAATGTGTCGTATAAGGAGGCTTTATCAATGGTAATTCAACTGTAGTGTAATATTAAATACATTCCAATTTTCATAGGAAGATAGTCATAAGAGTTACTAGATATATTTATTTATCACCACGTCTTACTACCCGTTCGGGTTATCTGCTTAAGTACTAATTACGCTAATGGATTAGGAACTGGGAAGGTTGAATTTATAGGAAGTGAACCCGTATTTGCGTGGAGGGATAGTGGCAACCCATTTAGGAAAAAACACTCCCAGTTCACCCAACCGAGATTTGAACCTCAAACTCCCCGTCCTCAGCAGTCTAGCTCAACACGAATCTAGCGTTAGTCAACTACGCAAACAAGGTGGGCTACTAGGTATAATTTCACGTATTCATACGTCAAGTTATGTGAGCTGCAGATGCCACTAATGATAGGCATTATAAAGAATTATAAAACAACACTAATAATATAATAATACGTTATCAATATTGACATACTCTTCGGTGGCCACGTGATCTAAGACGTCACTCTCGCAATAAGCTAAGCTACCGATAGCAAGGAGATTGGGCTTCGAGTCTCGTTTGAATGTACTAAGGGTGGTTGTTCCAAAATGGTTTTCCACTTTACCTCCACGCAAATCCAGGTACACCTCCTCTAAATTCAACCTTCCTCATCCCTAACTCATTAGCGTAATTAGTACATATGTACGATACTAAAATATTTTGATATTGAGCACAAATGTTTGTATTTTTTTAAACTGTCCTTCCTATAAAAATTGGTAGGAAGAAACTTTTATAAAACACAAACATATTTTTTCGGTCAGTATTGATAACGTTTTACTATATTATTAGTATCGTTATACACATACTAATACAAGCTATCAAAAGTGACAGTTGCATAATATATGACTTGACATACAAATACAATAACATTGTTTTAGTATCTTTTAGAACCTTGTAAACATTCCTTCGTTTCTAAATCGAGCTTTGAGCGGGAGTACTACGTTATTCCGTGTTATGATGTCATTTTTATAACATACAAACACAAACATGACACTGTCTTGTAGGAGAGTATAAATATGCGACTTCAAAGATGAATGGAACAAGATTCATTCAAACCAAACTTTCCCGAAAGAAGGCGTTTCATTAAAAAAGTAGCTATGGTCTTATAAGAATAGTCAAATAAATTCCCATTTTGCGGGGGATAATAAAGAGATAGGAGTTTTTACACGAAAACAAGTATGTTGACATTGCAAGTTTGTATACCATTATAAACCGGTAGTACCACAATTTTGGGATGACAAACTTTAGGTAGAAATAGAGGGGGCGGGGAGTGGGGCGCCCCCAGAAACCCGTATGGAAAATGAGACAAAGTTTCAAGGCTTATGACGGACACCGGCAATAAATTTGATATATCACGCGCCGAACAACAACGAAAACAACAATTTCGCTTATGAGTAACAAGTACCCGAAAATACCGATGAGCTAAACTTGGAATCATGTCAGCACGAGAGAGATCATGAGTCACGAAGAGCACCCGTGTCCCTCCCTCTCTCTCTCTCCCCGACGTTTTCCACTTCAGAAGGCGTGGGCGATGTCTGAAAAAAATGGCCTCGTGCCTTGCACCTTGTCATTAATTAGATGACCTTCACCACTTGACCTCGCCATTAATACTGGAAGTTCTAGGGAAGCTCGAATCGATCTCAAGAGCAGAGGTGTTTCGAGGTGACATCATAATCAGTTCCGAAATTCGGCGATGTCAGAAGGTGAAACGAGGCTGCAGATCACGGCCTGGATATCGTTTGGTAATTGACTCGCTGAGTGGACAAGAAGGATGAGGTTTAACAAGGCTTGCAATTGAAACTGAGAAATCACATTGTGATTTTTATTCTTAAAACTAGCGCATATATACATATATATATATATTTAACTATAACGTTGAGTTGACACCTTAGCTCAATCGGTAAAGTATATAACTACCAAACTAAGGGTCACTAGTTCGATTAATGGTATGATCAAAAAATCTATCATTGGTGAGATTGGGATATCCCCTCACAAATTTAGTTTGTAATTTGTGTGTTGATATAATCAGTTAGTTAAGAAGGTTTACGTTAAATACATCAAACAAAAAACCACAAAAAAAACTATGTAGTCCAATATTCACAGGAAGGGCATTTTAGAAAATACAGATATATTTTTTTAGGCCAAAATTGATAACATTTCACTATTTTATTAATGCTGTCTACTGAAAGTGACAGTTGCAGATAATACTCTTCCTATTAAAATTGGACTGTATATGTTGTCATTTCTTTGTATTGTCCAATTCATACCCAACAGCTTGCAACAATGTCATTCAGTGTGCAAAGGCAGACAATTAATACAGTGAGATTATCATATTATTACTTATAATATGCAAATCAAATACGATGTACCAAATTTTAGAAACTAAAGAATTCTGTGATTGTTTATTAAGTGTTGGTAGGCCTATATTACGTTGATGGGATTACTAAATATATGGTGAAAACTGATAGTCAAATTGGGCCCTTGGGATGAAAAACGTTGGTCCACCCTGGCGTGAAAAGTACCTACTTTGAGAAATTTGTAAACTCTACCAAATATATAAATAAACGGGTAAACGCTACGGTTGCTCTCACACCGAGGTGGGTATTCAATAACTTTCCTTCCACATTCAGAAATGTTGCAGCAATCCATGGGAATGCGGTCTTGTTTGTCTAGGTCGGGATTCGAATATCTCTGCGATTTTTTAATTAAATTGTTTTCCCCGTAAATGTAAATACACGTTATATAAATTCTAGTTTCTTCCTACCTATCCCATTAGTGTAAACATGCGGATATCCCGGACCGAAGCACGTGAAAAATGTTGGAGCACCGCAAGAAATATTTCCAGAAAATCAGGTTCTTTCTGGCCTTGGTGGAAGTCATGTCAGGCGACAATAAATACGAATGGTCTTTTAAAATGTCACCTAGGAGCCAAGCATAATTTTCTCGGAATTTATTAATGTGTTAAAAAAACACAACTAAATGTAGAAAATAAATTAGTTATATTAATGTAATGGGCTGTGTGCTTTATCAACTAAATCAAGATAAATATTTGGGTTAAATATGTAAGAGCTATGGACGTATGTATGATAAAACTTGAAAGAATGTGACAATGTATGGGCAGGCCCTATAATTATGTGTATGACATCATACGGGCTCAAAGGTGCGAATACATGTCTATTATTTAAGCCACATAACAAGGCGTCAAAGATATTTATGGTCCTATAAATTTGATGACTCAACTCTTGCGGAACTATTTTGAGAAGTAACGCAACATTATGTAGAATCAAGAGATTGATCTTAAGTACTCTATGCATATTTAATATAATGCCATGCCCCATTATCACGCAGTGATACAATGACTCATCCTATTTGCTCATTCTATACAAGATTAAATTTTACTAAGCTCATAAGGAGTAATAATACGATCTACATCAAATAAATGTATAAAGGTTGAAAGATATTTTTTTTCTTGATGAATGATTAATTTTTTTCGTGTATGGGTGAGATCAGCCCAAATAAAGCCATACAAATAGGCGTGACTACTCTACTCTTAAGCGAATGTTATCCGAATGCTATCTGGACTCACGAAACTATAACCATTACGTCATTGTGCCACTATTAGACAATATACGCTATGGAATATGGATGTAATCATAGCCTAGAAATAGGGAACTAGTCATTTGCTTATCACTTAAAGCTTGTGTGCAAGAATTGTTTTATATTAGCCCTATGTTCAGTAAATTCAAATCTAATACATAGTAGGAATTTGTTAGAACTAAACCTTTAGAAAACCTAAATATGTATTTTTTTTGCCATCAACATTGATAAAATTTTAGTATATTATTAGTGTTATTTTATAGGTAGTGATACCAATCAAAAGAGACAATTGAAAATCATAGGGCTTTACGTATGACTATGGATTTAACCAATTTTGGAAATGTAAAAAAATAAAATATTCTTATCAGAATCGGACTGTAGCTTAGTAGGAAAATCCAAAGGATTTGAAATCTACGAAAAAGTTTTGTAATAAACGTTCTATTTATTGTCTTTTTGTCTTTATTGACGGATACGAACTTGCGCATGTGCCAAATAGTGTCTGGAAATGTTCTTGTGAGCTAGATATAAGTAATCATCCGCCGCGCGCCGTCGCCTTCTTTGAGATGAAAGGCTGAAGTTGAACCCATATCGCCTCCATTAAGTTTTTTCTCTCATCTTAGTTCTAAAGTTTCTTTCCAGGTCAACTACAGCTGTTTAGCTTCTTTAGTTCATCCTCCTCAACCGCAACATCTTAAATTGTGCTATTATTATTATTTATTATTATTATTATTATTATTATTATTATTATTATTATTACAATGATTTTATTTTCACTTAAAAGTGAAGTCAGTAAGGTCAGATTTTTCCTTCAGTCAGAGATAAAATAACTGTGTACAATGTTTTTTCTTATTATCTAGGTGGTAAAATAAAAATGAAATTTAAGTAATACATAATATATATTTGAAAAAACTAAAGTATATATATTTTAATAACGTTTTTAAGAATGAAGTATCATAGTAAAATATCCATCTATATCAGGAAGATCTGGTGCAGGGTACGGGTTGTAGATTGGTTGATCGTCTGGAACTGTCATTTAGTAGATGTTGATAAGACGACAGTCCGGAGGTTGAATAAGGCGGTTGTGTTTTGTTTCAATACCCAGTATTTCTTTTAAAAATTGCGTTTTTGTGTGTAAACTGATAGACGAATGTAGCGAGTAGGCCTACGCAGTTTAAGTAGATGGTAGCAATTTGGTGGGGAATTAATTATCTCATACGGTTGGGGTACTAGACTTGATAACCTTATTCGATATGCCAGACGAATGGCGTGTCGTTCCAAAACCTCTATATTGGAATACAAGTTATTTGGAGCTTATAACGTGTATTTCGAGCACCTTTTAACTAACCAGTGATATAATAAGAGTGCCGGTGTGTTTGTTTGACTCGCGTGCTCAGATAGGGCCCTAGAGATAGGAATTATATTAATATAGGATTGGTGTGTTTGTTTTTATGTTTTTTTAGCGTTGCGTCTAACTACCCGTTTAGGTTATACGCACATAATTATAGTCTACTGATGACTTTAATGGATTAAGAATGAAGAAGGCTAAATTAACCCCTATATGAAGTGTACCTGCATTTGCATGGAGAGAGGGAGTGGAACATCATTTAAGAAAAAACCTCAGTACCCTCGACTGGGATTCAAACCCAGATCTTTTTTTATCATCGGCAGTCCAGTCCATTGCGAGAGTAACGATTTAGCCCATTCGGCCACCGAAGTGGGTTTGTTTACCCATTGTTATTTTCGAAATGAATTTCCCAGGCAGATACCCATATTGTGAATTTAAATTAGTTTTAGATACTTAATAAAATCCCCCGCTTTAAAATTTACCATTAAAATAAAGTATGTAATATTTTCAGCACAGAAGTATAATACGAGAAAAACTTAACTGAATCCTTTTATCTCGATTTGAAAGTAGCGTGTGCTCGGTGACCTTTGACCTTGTCAAAAAAAATAAAGGGGGGAGTTGTCCTTGCACCGCGGTACTTTCCTTTCATATGTCAGGTAAGAACGACCTCCGGCATGTTTCGGCGGCTTCCCTCCCAATTACGTCGTCAAACAAGAGCATGTCTCGAAATTACTAACAATAGTGGGATGGGCATTCCTCCTTGAACCGTCTAAATCAACTGCCGATAATGGGCGGGTTGGAGGTTGACAGTGAACCTAACGGTTGATGTCTTCGTTACAAGAGCTTTCTACGTATGCGATGGTCGAATCTGATGTGTTAATTCCCTTCTTTAGTTGGTCTGCATTTAATATACCAGTCGAGCTAATGGTTCTAAGTGAGAGAAAATTCGTGAATATAATATGGACCTATAGGAATATAATAACGATTACTAATAATTTAGATATAGAATAAAGCAGAAATCGCTTGTTTGATAGGAGTAATAGAATAATAATAATTTATATAGTATGAGAAATAGAACAAGAATCATTTATTTGAGAAGCTAAATAGAGCAAGCATAATTAATTTGATAGTCGAAAGAGAGCAAGAACGAATTATTTGATAGTCAAAATAGTGAAAAAAATTATTTATTTGATAAGCGAAATGGATCAAGAATAAATTAATTTGATGATCAAAATAGGGGGAAAAAAATTGTTTTTAATAAATGAAATAGAGTGATAATGATTTGTTTGTTAAAAAGAACAGAGCTAGAATTACTTGTTTGATAAGAGAAAGCGAATGAAATTCATTTGTTAGATAAGAAAAATATATAAAGGTTAACACGTTTTATAAGATTAACAGATCAATCGTTTGTTTGATCAAAGATAATAGAAAGGGAGCTGCTAGTTTAATTAAAATAATATAAAATGTTATTTCTCATGGAAATACTTAATTAATACGTGATTTATTATAAAGCAAATTCAATACAATATATTAACATGGAAGATATCTTTACTGTAAAATTTCAGGTAATGAACCGGGGCTATGATTCTGGTTACAATGTCATGATGTAGCATCGCACTTTCTACTTTCTTTCGACACCTCATAGAGAAAGTGTTGTGATCGTCAAAAAAATCAAACTCAAGATGTTGATAGTTGTTAGCGTTTCAGGACCGCCGAAAAAAAAAGAAGTGGTTTTCGCAAAGCCGTCTGTCTGTCTGTACCTCGGACTAGAGCCGAAACTATTTTACCGATTGGGCTAAAACTTGGTATCTGGGGTCTTCATAAGATCCCTGTGGGGTTTTTAGAATTAGATATCTAACCCTAAATTTAAAGGTAGTTTACTGAAGGGAAAAAAGAGAGAAAAAAAAATAGATTTTTTTCAAAATTCGCTCTAATGATTTAGATTAAATTTATTATCTAAACACTGTTTATCAATATAATCAAGATGGAAACTCATTTTCTCATAAAAGTTATTTGAGGGTACTTTAGATGTGGGAAAATTTCAAATTTTCATAATTTCTCCGCAACTATTTGAGATACAAAATAACTTATCATTGTAAAGTTGTAGTACTAGTAAAGATAAAACTCATTTAATTGAAATATATGTTTATAAAACCAATAATTTCTGAGCTAAATTATTCAGGTCTTTGAAAATGAATTTGATTCTTATAATCTTTGATGGACAAAGATGTTTCTCTTTTCTCAATTTCTCTGTAACAGTGTTCCAAGTTCATAATGCCATAGAGTAAGTAGGTAAGAGTGTATATTATTTCATTCATCTTTGGTGTAATGTTTATACAACAATGTACAGCCCAATTATTTCGTTTCACAAATCCTGTAAATGTCTATTTTAAGATAAAAGAGAGAGAAAGTCTGTCCGGTGCACCTTACCATTTAAGTATTTAAGTGGGTAAAAGACGTAGTGGGATGACTTAACCGCTTGGACAACGTTGACATTTTTACTACATAACCTCTTAGAGCCTCGTAGAAAACATACACCAGTGGTGGAAAAAAAAGATTTTAAGAGTTGTCTACAATTTACACACAAATTACTCATTAAAGTAATTTCTGATACACACATGTGTCCTAGGAAGAGAAGTCCACCTAAAAAAAACACTAAAAAAACACACCACATACACAAAAGAGTCAGTAAGACAGGATGTGTTCAAGGACGTTGTCCTCAACTTTAAACCTCCAAGAAGTGCGTTCGGTTAGAATATACGTAATTATTATTTAACGAATTTGCGTACTTGGAGATTTCGAAGCTATTTTGCAAAGCGGGTTGCATCTTAACTCAACGCACCCTAAGCAGGCTAGGCACCATAACATTTAAATACCAATGTACAAAATAGAAATAGAAGGAATTAAATGAGCAGTTCACCCTGCGAGGTTTATTGTTTATCTGCTGATAACACTTCCCCTATTCCTCTGACAAATTCACACAGTCACTAAACTATTCGCGCCTTGAAAACTCTGACTTGATTTTTAAAATTACATTTTTCTTGTTTTCTATTCTAGATATACATATGCTACACCAGACGTTTTTAATCTACATCCTGGAAGGAAGACTCCTACAGGCCATTTTCATGATCAAGCTAAATAGCCTAAGTTGTAGAGGGTTTATAAAAAAACACGTTAAAATACTACTTTAAGATTTAAAAAAAAATTAATTACGTGACACTATGGAACTATTTTTAGAATTATTTAAGAATGTATGGTTTTTATTTTAACGTTATATCTTCAAAACTCGCTGAATAAAACGCAAATTTATTATCATAGAAAAACCTATCTTGACTTGCCATGACGTCACAGGTAGGCAACGTCCAAGTGTGCGATATACAACTTGATATATTTTCCAACAACCGGGGGGGGAGGGAGATTGAGGGCTGTGAAGGATCTCGTGGTTGCTATATTTACCAATAGATGTCGAATAGGTGGAACTTCAGCTAAGTGTACTGAGGTTTTTTTTCCTTAACGGTTTATCACTCTCCCTCACGCAAATGCGGATACATTCCATCTCAATTCTACCATCTTCATTCATTTCCCAATAGTGTAATTAATTGCTTATAACCTGGACGTGGGGTAAGACAGGCAGAAAAAAATCTTGTCATAAGCTCAACTACAATTTTATAAAAGAGCTGAAACCACACTAAATTGAATACACACAACACATTTATACCCACTTCAGCGGCCGCATTGTCTAAGGTGTTATTCTCACAGTAGACTAGATTGCCGATGATGGGGCGATCGAGGTTCGAAAATCAGTCGGGTGTACTGACGCTGGTTTTTCAAAAGTGGTTTTCCAATTTCCATGTATGGTTAATTTAATAATTTTTTTCTAAAATTAGCATATATGTCTTATTAGGGTGATTCACCCTCTTAAATATACCTGACTCTAATCGGCTAAGTGCGACATCCAATTGTTACTGAAAGCACCGATGTTAGTTTTTACAGGGTAGTGTGTATAGTATTATATTTTCTAAAAGGTGTTAATTTTTTCATTTCACTCAGTCAACAACTATTACGACATTCGTATCTTATGATGCTATAGTATTATTACTATCATCATCACTGCGTCTTACTAACCGTTCGGGTTATACGCACTTACGCTAATGTGTAATGGTGGGTGATTGTGAGATTAAATGAAGGTCTTACAGTTTAACGTGGAATCCGAACCACGGTGGAGGCCTGACATTCCACACATTCACAAGTTGTGATTAATACACGTCTTGTCAGAGGTGAAGGAAGGGTTTGGCAATCAGATAACCCCGGATCCCCATCACACAAGTCTGACACCTTACCCCTAGACCACCCATGCTACAGTAGGATTCTGACAGGAAGGAACTTTTAGAAAATAGAAACATATTATTCAAACGGTCAACAGTAGTAATATTTTACTATTTTATTAGTATTATTTCATAGGTAATGACATTATCTTTTAAAGTATACGTATACACTTATGAAATTTGTCTTAGTAACTTTTATGACTGTCAAAAATGTTCCTTCCTATCGTAATAAGGCTGTAGTAGTCCTATGGCGTTAGCAACTTATAATATTTAACTTAAAGGATTAATGTGCCTACCAATGCTATAACCACTGAGCTATCCAGGGATCGTCCCATGCTCAGGGTCACTCTTCACTCATATTCTAAGGCAGAGTCTGTGATGGATAGTTCAATGGTGGAACATTGGTGTACTAAGACAAAAGTCACGAGTTAGATTCCCGTGTACAGTTGTCATGTTTCAATATATTCAGTGGCGCAGGAACGTTTTTATTTGGGGGGGTAAAAATAACCCTGTTGTCTTATAGGGGATAATATTTTTGAGATTAAAAAAAGAACAGGAAAATGTAATACACCTTCCCTCACACTACACGAGTGATTGGTTCTGATACATAATCGCGTAACACAAAAACGCAAGTGAAATGATTTTAACATGAGTGATATAAGGATTACTCCAAAGGAAATAAAAACCTAAAACTTGTAAATGAATGCCATTTTTTAAAATTTATATAACTAGTACAATGCATTAGGTAGCCTACACCTATTGGCAATCTTTAATCCCCTGAAATTTGTAAACAAACACAATTTTTAATCGATATATCTAATTAATACAATGCTACAGGTACACTTACTGTTAATATTCAATCGCATGATAAAATAACCGGATTTGGCAAATCTGGATTATCACTATCTTGCTCTTGACGGTAGGCTCTTGCTCTCTTGACGGCGCTTGGACTGGAAGCTAGCTCTTCATCTCTTGAAGGTCCTGGGACAGTAAGCTCTTGATCTCTTGAAGGCCCTGGGACAGTAGAATCTTGCTCTCTTGAAGGCCCTTAGATGGTAAGCTCTTGCTCTCTTGAAGGCCCTGGGACGGTAGAGACTTGCTCTCTTGAAGGCCCTGGGACGGTAGAGACTTG
This sequence comes from Timema genevievae, assembly GCA_902155825.1. Taxonomy (NCBI): domain Eukaryota; kingdom Metazoa; phylum Arthropoda; class Insecta; order Phasmatodea; family Timematidae; genus Timema; species Timema genevievae. Next base: position 105,622 of record CABFWO010002313.1, read on the forward strand.
CTCTCTTGAAGGCCCTTGGATGGTAAGATCTTGCCCTCTTGAAGGACCTTGGATGGTAAGCTCTTACTGGCATGAAGGCCCTAGGACGGTAAGCTATTTCTGGCATGAAGGCCATGGGATGGTAGGCTCTTGCTCTCGTGAAGACCCTTGGATGGTAGGCTTTAGTTCTTCGAAAGACCCTTGGACGATACGCTCCTGCTTTCTTGAAGGTCCTGGGATGGTAAGCTCTTGCTCTTTTGAATGCCTTGGGATGGTAGGCTCTTGTTTTCTTGAAGGCCCTGGTATGGTAGACTCTTGCTTTGTTGAAGGCCCTGGGACGCTAAGCTCTTTCTGGCATGAAGGCCCTAGGACGGTAGGCTCTTGCTTTATTGAAGGCAAGTATGGTAGTCTTTAGCTCTTCGGAAGAACCCTTGAACGGTACGCTCCTGCTTTCTTGAAGGCCCTGGAATGGTAAGCTTTTGCTGTTGTGAAGGCCCCGGGTGTTTAAACTGACGATTTTCAATTTCTTTGATGAAATTGTAAGACTCAATTGACGGGTAGCATTTTCCCTCTCTCTATAGAGTTATTTGTAGCAAGCCAAAGAACTCTGGATCTCTCTGGCAACTTTTGTGCTTCTATCCATGTTAGGGTCATTCTCTTCAATGATTCTAATTGCACTGTCAATGTGCTTAAATAAATCAGCAAATTGTTTTGTTGGAAGTTGTTTGATAGGCTCAACAACATAAGGCTCTTCCTCTTCATTCCTTATGCCTTTCTCCATTTCTAGAAGATCTTCATTGGTGAATTCTGTTGATTGGGATTGGAACAATTGATCCAAATTTGCCTTATCTATGTCTCCAAATCCAACATCTTTCTATGAACGATGTCATGTCTTGAATTGGAAAGCTCGTGGTCAGGATCAAAATCATGAGAATCGGAAACTTCAGGCCAAACATTTTTCCAAACTCCCTTCATACAGGACTGTTTAACTTCTGCCCATGCATATCCAATGTTGTCAATACCACCCCCTAACACCAAACTGTGCAGGAAAGATCAACGCTTTCACTGGAATGTGTGTACACAAGGACACACCACCATTGCACAGGATGACTGCGAAATTCCAGCTGAACATGCACTATTATTGTATTTCTTTGAATCGTGTTATAGCGAAAACGCGTAACGTGATATCACGTATAACGAGAGATAACTTATTTAATGATCCCACTGTGCATTTTTCTCATTTATTTTAGTTAATCCAAACATTAGAATTAACACACACAAAACATATTAAGAAAAATGTTATCTGATGCAGCTCAACTAAAATTTACGAAACACTGAAAATTAAAGTAGATTTCCATAGACCTTTGCCCTATATTTGTTACTAGCTATAAAACCACTAACCATTTTTGCCATTTCAATTTTGTTGAGCCCCTCAAGTGATTTAGTCTACATTGCCTCATCGTGGAGCGAAGATAGTTTTTAATGCATCCAAGCATTGAAAAACTTCTTTCTGCAGTAGCTGACGTAGCTGGTATCACTATCAGAGTTTTCAAAATCTCTTCAGTGTATGCTTCAAGCAAATTTTATTTTTATTATGTTAACATAGTGTAAACATTGTATCTTGCCTCAATAAGATGTTTACATTATCTAAAAGTTTTACTATATTATTTTGGGGGGGTAAAAATGATACTTTTTACCTCCCTCATTTTTTTGGGGGGGTAAAATTTACCCCCGTACCCCCTAGTTCCTGCGCCACTGAATATATTCGAATATTACTCAGTTACGGTTGATCTTTATTAATTCTAATACTTTGCACCGCATATTACTACCCGTTTGGGTTATACGCTTTAATTTTCGTAATTACCCTCATTCATCCCCTATATTTCACCTTTCAAATGTACTTAATTGTACAGCGTTGTTTACTTTAATATTAGAGAATTAAGATTAAAATGATGAATATTAATTAACAGTACCAGCTAAGTCTACATATATATTGGACTGGACTATATCTCTTAGCTGGGGTTGTCGGATGAATGAATGTGTGCATTACTCTCACACTAGATTCATTCTAATATATCCCTGTAAGTGTTTTTATTTAATTTTATCTCTTAGCTTTATATATAAATATATATGTATAAGAAAGATTAAATTAAATTTAAATTTTATCTCTTAGATATATATAATATAGTTTAAATTTAATAAAATAAACACTTCCAGGGATGTATGAATGAATCCAGACTGAGACTCATGCACACAATTCATTCATCCGACAACCCCAGCTAAAATATACAGTCCAATTTTTATAGGAATGGTCTTATCTGACGGCTAGAAAAAGTTACTAGATCTACTGCCTCGTATTCTTACGTGAAATCATGTTATCAGAAGCTGTCAATTTTAATAAATATTATTAATATATTATTTAAAAAAGCACGAATAACATAGTAACATTCCATCAATTATTCTGAATGTCCCTTCCTATGAAAATAGGACTATATTTATTTTGTATTTGGGTCAAAACATTCACGCTGTTGAAATCAATACTTTAACGAAATGATTATTTACCACTATAACGTCCTGTTTTATTCCAGGAAGGCCCTACAATAATAATTAGATTTGAACCCTGACAAGCGTCTTTTTCACTCGCATAATAGAAAGCCCTAGAGAAGGCGGATGTCACACAAAAGAACAGAGTTAACCATTAGTACATAATGAGTTTATTCCCATTTGTTGTGTATTTTTTTTGCCACTTTATTTAGCAACCCTCCCTCACCTTGTGGTTGTTACATATGATGGCCGATCGTTAAAAATAAAATAACATATTTTACCAAATTTATACTTTTCATGGTTAGCTGGAAAAGAGTGGTTGGTTTTCGGAAGATAATTATTGGAACTAGAATTCCTGATTGCTAACTTATTTCTACATAATGAAGTAAATATTGTTTCGATTACTATTTATTGAGGATTAAATTTATATTCCATTTAATTTTCAAGTACAAAATTAAGTATGAAACTGAAACATTAACTAATTAAAGATAAATTAATTAGTTAAATTTATCGGTCCTTTCACCTGGAATGAAATAATTTTGATTGTGTTTCTAGACAACAGTGAAATCGTAGTTTTACCCATCAACGACGCTGCTTTAATTATGTTATTTTAGTGCTATTGACCCCAACTAGTTGATAATTTAATCACTTAGCCTATGTGCGCGTTTTATATACCTGAAAGGGTGTGTGGTATACAATTTACATATCCAGTTTTTATAGAAAGGGCCTTATCTGATAGATAAATAAAATATTAGATCTACTTTCAAGTAAGGTCATGTGATATTCATCTGTCACTTTTGATACATAATATTAACACCTATAAAATAACACTAAAATTATAGTAAAATGTTATCACTGTTGATCACAGAAAGATATGGTTTATATTTTATAAAAGTAACTTATTTCCAAAATTATACTTTATATACACTAAATGAAAGAAACGTTCGGTATTGGAATAAATTCTATTAGCACCTTGCCTTATTACCCGTTCGGCTTGTACAACTATTGTAAGTATGTCTACTAATTACTCTATTGAGCTAGGGATGAGAAAAATTTAATTTAGAATAAGTGTAGCCATATTTGCGTGGAGGAGGATTGGAAAACCATTTCGGGAAAACCACCCACAATACACCCGACCTGAATCGAAACCTGATCTCCCCATCATTGGCAGCCTATTCTATTGAGAGGGTGACGCCTTAGACCATGCATCCACCAAAGAGGGTAGGGTGGAAATTTTATTTCTTGTATTAGGTAAACTATTTTTTTTGGGGGGGGGGGAGGAGGCCTACACATCTTATTATACCTGATAAGGCTATCCTCATATTTATGCTAGTGGTCTTGGCATGAGTAATATATAATTTAGAGGAAGTGTACCCAAATTTGAATGGAGGAAGAGGGGAAACCACCCATGTCACCGTTTCTCTTGGTGTGGATGCATACATTCAGCTCGTTGATCAACGAAAACACTTAAGATAATAATTGCGTATAACACGAACGGGTAGTAAGACGCTGTGCTAAGTAAAAAAATAAATAAAAAAGATAATAAAATTAATAAATGTATTTTGTAAATGTATGCCTCTTTATAATATGAAAAAGCTATCGTAATACATGAAATACATCTAGACTAAACCATTGCTTATCCCCTTCGGTAGTTGGATGGTCTAAGGCACGAGTGGCCAGACTTTCTGATCTAGGGATCTACTCCAGAGAAGGAAAATCCTTTGCGATCTGCTAAGGAACCTTAGACTTATATTGTTTGTTTCATTGGTAGAAAATTTATAACCCAGTTTGTGTTGTTTTAATAGTGAAATTATATTGCATATAATAACTTATAATCCTTTCACACACTGAAACTTGAGTTTTTAATCAAACCACATATACATAATTTCCCTGTAAAAGGTATTTTCTCACTAAATACTTGACTTTTAAGTTGATGCATGACGCCGCATAATCTAAGGATAGTTTGTTGAATGAGAATTCATATTTACTCTGTCATAAATGAAGGCAAGGTTGTAAATGGTCATCAGTCAGACAGCTTCGATATTTCGATTTTATAATGTTGATTTGAGAAAAATTTGCAAAGCCTCTCTTTCATTTTCTTTCTCTCAATCATTTTTAATCGCTCTACCAGATGATTGACGAAACTAGCTGCCGTGGTTGACCGATAGATCGCGATCGACTGTTTGGCCACCTCTGGTCTAAGGCATCGGCTCTCAACCTTTTTTCGCTTGCATATCCCTTGATAGCCCATTATCATGAATTGTGCCCAACACATTTAATTAATTTATAAATAATTATAAAAACTATTTTATGTTTTAAATTGAAATCGAAAGCCTTTTCTCAAGGTCAAATATAGAAGAAAACCTGCATCGCCCCTCATCAAATCGTTGAGTTAATTTCATAAATTTGACTGATCTTTTGTCTTACGATGCTGGCATGATATGAAGCTATTTCCACCGTGCATTGTTCAAATATTTTCGCGTACCCCCAAACGTCCTGGCACGTACCCCACGTTGGGAACCACTGGTCTAAGGCGATGATAGGAAACCTGCAGCCTTTATGCTCCATGCACCCTTTTGGCAATAAGTGGCCTTTTGAGGTGTTGGTTGCAGCCTTTTCGCCTCTAAAAAAAAGTCAATTACACCTATTCATTGTTTGAAAACTATACATTCCCCGACGTTGTGTATTTTAATTTAAAAAATCTGTATTTTAAAGAATAATGTTAAAAATAATTAACTGCTCTTATCAATATATTAATCTATGATTGGCACACGATCATATTAAAAAAAATCACTGTACATAAAGTGTGCGATGTGGCCTTATGAGGAATCCGTGAAGTGACATGCGACCTTCCAGTGCAAAATTTACCCCCCCCCCCCCCCCC